>JAODLL010000022.1:2430184-2461361 GCA_026546735.1 Forbesichthys agassizii | reverse complement strand
CTCTCTCTCTCTCTCTCTCTCTCTCTCTCTCTCTCTCTCTCTCTCTCTCTCTCTCTCTCTCTCTCTCTCTCTCTAGGGAAATTCAATTGAGGCAGAGCACCTATCAGAACTGACCGAGGAGGAGTATGAAGCTCAGATCTACCGGAGGCAGGACCTGAAGGGCTTCATGTGGCTTGATGCCAAGTACCTCAACCCCTTCTTTACTCGCAGACTCACCCAAGAGGTTAGTGTGTGTGCGTTACTATTTATGTTTCATTAACACAAGGAGGCTATAACTGATACATAAACATGCCCTTCAGGTGTAACCGTAGTGTGGAAACAGACAATTATAATAAACAATTCTGTTTCCATTGGGAGGTGTAATATATGTGAGCATGTGCTTGTGCCACAGGATCTGTTAAGCGGCCGCATCCAGATGAAGACCCTGACCAATAAGTGGTATGAGGAAGTACGTCAAGGGCCTTCAGGATCCGAAGATGAAGATGAAGCAGAGCTCCTTTTAAACTAAACACGTGGAGCTGAATGCAGACATTGTGTGGTTAGGGCTGATGGGTACCGGTAGATGAGTCTTAACACTAGTGCCACATTTACATGACTTGTTGTGTCATCAATGGCTCTTGATTAGAGCCCACTGTGGATCGTACCAATTACATTTTCCTACTGCTGAAACAGTGCTGTACCATTTTACCTAAGCCAAACTGGCACACCTGACTGCACACAGAGCGTACAGAGTGAGTTTAATTTGGTATGCTCTGGTGCATTATGCTACATATGAACTGAGGAAATAATACACTTTATAAATAATATACAATATGTGTACTGTAGCTCCTTGCACAAAAAAATGTTTCTGAATTGTTGCAAATGTGTATGGAAATTCAGAAGTAGAATGTCCTACAGCAATATTTGAGCACTTTCTTTATTTTGTTATTGTGCTTTTACTATTTATTTTGCCTTGATGGATGCATTTGTTCAGGGGAAGGAGTCAAATGACTTAAGCATGTGGCAGGCTGAGATGTCTCAATGTTCCTAACCATAACCATACAATACGTTCTAGCCTTATTATAGCACGAAGTTGAAAAGAAAAGGTCAAAAACCAACTGGCTTAGAAAGATAATGTGTGTTTGTGTGAACTCAAAATAGTAAACACTTTACTTAATACAGCAAGGCCATATGGCACATTGCAGCAAAACAGCTGGGCTAAAGGTTAATGTTTTGTTTTAGAACATTTCATATTCACATTCTTGTTAGGACTTCATTTTCCATCCAAGGTTTTTTTTCCTGAATAATGCATACAGTCTTGCTAATGTGATGGCAGCGTGAATTTCTAAAATGAAAATTAGTACTAATGAATGTGTGGATGAGGCCATGATGGATGTCTTGTGACTATCAATGAATGTATTTTCTTTTCTATTTATTAATCTTACAGGTATGTAAAGTTTTTTGGTTTTATACAAGCTCCATGAGCAGTGCTGACGTGTAAAAGAAAATGTGATTTCTATCTATATTCGCTAAAATTTAAATAAATTAGATTCACCTTTATTTTTAGTCTTAAGTGGTTTAGATTAGAAAAAGCGCGTTTTAACCATGCCATAGCATGCATGTACTGTAGCAGCGCCTAAAGACCAGTAGGGGGTGGTCTAATCCAAAAAGAATAGCTCATTGCTGAAAGGTAATAAGATGTTATCTACATTTCTAAATGTCCTGCTCTAATACAAGACATTATTTTTGATGAAGAGTTAAAATATTTTGAATTGTCAAATTAAATGTATTATAATTAATATAAGACAGATATCTAGCAAGGTGAGACAAATTTGCTGCCTAAATGTTTAGGTACCTACGCTGTATTGGACTGTGTGGCTTCAGTTAATGACTAGGGGGACAGATCAATTGATCCACAGAGAAAGACAGATTTGAAGGATAGATGGCTTCATGCACCTGCTACGGTTCATATAAGGCCATGCCTATAGTTCTTTATATGTAAACAGGGTTAGAAATGCAGTAGTTGAGTTATAGGCTGTGTCACATTACACAAAAGAGGACCTTCAGTTTAAAACATCACTTGGCTAGTTTAAATGTGCATACATATATCACACTATTATATTAACCAAAATGTCAACATTACTCAATTAGAACATATATAACAAATATAGTGGAATATGACTAGTCAGTTTTCTGTGCTCATTATTCCTGGTGTTTATTAACTGCACCCCAACTCTGAGCCTGACTTCACTCACTACAACTTTAAAAAATGAAGAATTTTCAAAACTCCAAAATTGTATACATGCATACGACTACTGCTTTGATTGGATTTTTGCTTTGACTTGCTTTTTTACTATATTGAAGTCAGATAGTGAAATGCTGAGAGAAGAATGTTTCTTAATTCTTTCAAGATTGTCGTTTATATTCTGTAGATTTAGTAGTTTATTCCATTCCATTCCATAATTTGTATTAATTACTTTTTTGGGCTTTGCTAATTCATTCGCATTTATTGGACAGCTCAATTGAGATGGCACAGGAGAGAACATCCATGCTGTGTCAACGTGAGGTTGTAACCTTCCATTCTCAATGAGATCATAAAGCCCATCCATCAACAACCAGACTATAACAGCACAGATGCTGCACATCATTCAGCGCTGCCCATTATACTGGTGTTTTCAGACGTGCATATCTCTCTCTCTCTCAATTCAATTCAATTTGCTTTATTGGCATAAAAGTTCAAAGACAATGTTGCTAAAACATAACAAAAAATATAGCAAATATATAGCAAAACATAGCATTAGACTAAAATACAGGCTGTCCAATAGACAAGAGATCCCACCCATTAACATATGGGTGGGATGCACTAGACTAGAGAACTGGAAATAAAAGTATCAGAAGACTTGCAGTTGAAAAAGTGACAGGCAGATATATGTGGTCTATTCGTCTTGCTAATAAAGGGTATTGGGTGTGGAAAAAGTGCAGTTTCTCAGCTACCAGTAGACCTTAATTGCGCACATTCGTTACAGTGCTGGCCCAGGTATAAATGGGGGCAGGATAGTGTAGTGGTGTAGTTGCACTCATAGCCAGAAGGTCGGGTGCCATCTTTTGGAAGAGATGTTAAACAGGTGTCCTGACTCTCTGGTCACTAAAGATCCCATGGCACGTATACTAAGAGTAGGGGTGTCCTGGCTGTTCACAGGTCTTATACATATGTCAAATTAGTGTAGTATGGTTACTGCATAAAATAAAAAGGCCATTTTCAATTGTTAAATAAAGCACCGCACTAGTGTCACACCGGAAATTCCGGATACATACTCCATGTGAGGTAGTGGCGCTGATGGACGGAAGAGGCTAATATGTCAATAACTCCTACCTGCTTTTACTGCATCTTCTTTTTTTTCTATGCTTCTATGTACTTTTATGAATGTGACAGAATATAGTATTTAAAAATAAACATTGAAGTTCTTTGGTGGCCCTCTGGTAGTCAAAGGAACTCTAATTATTCCTGTTTCATTTGGCAGGACTAATGATATTAGTAATTTCACCAGCATCAAGAATACAGCAATAAACTGTAGATATAAAGCAATATGGATATATAAACAAAAATACTAAAACATTTAATATAAAGGTATAATTTGTGATATAGCTGCCATGGTTACCTTTGGTGTATTATTGTCATAATATAAAATAAATGAATGATTATATGTGAAATATAGAAGATGGGGAATGGGGTGTGGTTGAGTAAGCATATAGTGTTCAATTATCAAATATCAGTGTTCAGTTATCAAGGGCATTCAAATGATTTCATGAATGTGTCCCATGTGTTGTTTTGTAAATGCTACAAAATGGTTGCTCTCAGTGCCAACTAGTAGGAGCTAGATCCTTGAAGTGGTGTTTTCCAATCAGATAAAAGCCATCTGTAACTGCAGCCGGGCCCACTCTCATCTACAGAACAGGCTTTATTACCCCCACACCCCCAGTCGGTGGTGTGGCACCACAGATAATGCTCCCAGTGTCTTAAGGAGCCTTAAGAGACTAAAGGCTGCTTCTGGATGTTGTCGTGGCGCCGCTCAGTGAGTGAATTGCCATGCCAATGTTGGGCTGTGTGCTAACTTGAATAGTTGTCACGAGCGCACCACATTTCCACTTAAGTTGAAATTACTGACCATTCAAAAGAAATGCTCAAATACATTCTTTATTTTTTTGAGCCGTTAATGTTATTGTATTGTGTGTGAGCAACCAACTTCTAACAAATTGGAATGTTTTGTGACCCAAAGTATTTTACTGCTACTACTATATACAGTACAAGACCTAAATCAAGTCATCAGAATATCAGTATCATATTAGATACAGTATATTGCCAAGACAAATCTGTAAAGTTTTCTGATGTGGGTGACATTGAAATTTTAAGGGATTACAAGGAGGACATTTGTTTAGCGTGCTGAATTATTTGGTTACATCTACTGAGAGAACAGCTTGAAATGTTTTATTGACAAATCAAATACACTTGAATTAATCTTACTTGTGTTTTTTTCCCATGTGGAGGAACTTAAATGTATACTAACTGTATGATCGGACCTTATATCAGACTGGCGTGAGCTCCTCATCTTCTAAAGGGAAGAACAGAGGCGTTCAGCTCATATTTCATAATAGACTAGGTTTCTGTGGGGTTTTTCATAAAACATGCTTCTTCTTATCTCTGCACCTTTCATCTCTAACTGGTCTCCACATCCTTCCCCATCTTGCCTTTATCAGCATCCTGTAACTGCATGCACGTTGCTGCCATTGTTCCTGTGTCCTTGTCGGTAACTTCTCCTTCACTCCTCCCACCCTCCCTCCTCCCTGTTCCCTAGGTCAGTGTTCCCCAACCCTTGTCCCCGGGGAACACTGCCCTGCATGTTTTAGATGTCTCCCTGCTCCAACACAGCTGATTCAAACGAATGGTTCGTTATCAGGATTCTAACGACCTATTAATTTGAATCAGGTGTGTTGGAGCAGGGAGACATCTCAAACATGCAGGGCAGTGTTCCCCGGGGACAAGGGTTGGGGAACACTGCCCTGGGTAACAAGTCCTCCTACGGCCACGCCTGCGTACTGGTGGTGGCGGTCTGGTGCTATGCCATGGTGTTTGCTGGGGGCTGTATAGAAAGGAGCCCTATGGCACTGCATGCTGCATAGACTGGGACAGACCCACCTACAACACAGCAGTGATGAGCTACATCATCTGCCTCTTCTTCTTCTGCTACGTGGTGCCGTGCGCTGTCATCTTCCTCGATACACCTTCATCCTCCTGACCGTCCGGGGCTCTCGCCAGGCCATGCTGCAGCACATGTCGCCCCAGAACAAGATCACCAACGCGCTTATTGTTAAGGTAAATGCACCTACAGAATGCCTTTTCTTATCCTATGGATATTTCATATTGTAGCACTGTGTGATTACGGATGCGTTTGTGCCTGTGTACCTCACCAGCTCTCTGTGGCGGTGGGCATTGGATTTGTCACAGCATGGACTCCATATTCCGTTGTGGCCATGTGGGCAGCGCTTGGGAACGCGGAACATAATATTGTTTCATAGAGACGTATGTGGAATTACATTTGTCAATACCAACACATTGGTTTGTTTTGATCACATATGTCCCTTGGTGCATGAGTACTGATCAGTATACTGTAGCTCCCAACTGCATGTAGCAGAGCTGGCAATGGTACACTGTTCACTGTAGATATACGGACACTTACTGTCTGTAAAAATAGCAGTATTGTACTGATTAAACTTTATTCCATTAAATGAAATTTTACAGGCTGTGAAAAGAAACCCTTTGAAGGGCCCATTGGTTTTTTGCCTGCCTTGTTGGAGCGTCCGCTCTCTGTGTGGGGGACGAATGATCTCCATCATCTTCCCCTGATGACACTAAATCACCGGGCACTTTCCAGGATCATAACAGCATCTCCCATTCAGCACACTCGGGGAAACAGAAGAAGGGGCCAGAAACACACAAAATGACACAAAGGAGTGCAATGAATACCCATGTAGGCCCCCTAAGCAGAGGTGAACATAACTGTTGCTATATGCCTCACAATACAAATAGGTTTTACATTTGATTTTGAAGGTCAAAAGAGTAGCACCCCCAACATCAGCTGATCCATAATAGTGGTGCCCTATGTGAGAATGCTCTAAATCCTGATGATTTTTCAATAACAAGCCTGTCAATAAATCTGATAAATAGTGAAGGTGTCAATCCATGTATGCTTTCTAGGTAAACTGAAAGCCAATGGAGTTCAGCAGGGATTGGAGTTGTGATCAAATATTCTAGTTCTAGTCAGGATTCTGGCAGCAGCATTCTGTACCAGTCAAACGGTTCAATGTACCGTTAAATACTAAATATAGGTTCCAATTCCATGCAAGGATGCATCTACTACATGAATGAGTATTGATCGCCATCTGTTGGTAACATGTGGAAGTTACAATTAATAAAGTACAAAACACAGTCAAGATCTTAACTCATAGATAAGATGGAAAGATTTGTCTTTTGTATACCTATCAAATCAGAGTATTAGCATTTAGCATATTAGAGCATAAAGCCTTTCTACTTTGGCAAATCATAGTAGGCCTACATTAAGGAAAATAATTAAATATTGCGTGTGTGTAAACAAAAAGGTGGCGCCTTTATGACTAGCTCAGATTTCCAGAATCCTATCATTTTGTGTTCATACCTTGAATGATAATACATATTTAACTAGCAACTTTATCATACATCCTTCATCCAGTTGGTAAATAAAATGAAAATTCTAGTTTTCTTATATCATTTTAAAACTGCACATGCAGAAGTTAGACAGGTACTTTTCCGCTAGCATTCCTCAATGACAAAAAAAAAAATGTTTCCAGAATTTTATTCTTGAAATTATTTTATAAAATCTCATTTACATTTCAATATATATATATATATATTTATATAGAGAGAGAAAAAGTAAGATATATATGCATCTTTTTTCCATATAGTTGATAGTTTTTGGCTATTTTCCCATTCCTTCCCCATGTATGCCCACATACTGATAGTGGGGTCTTCAAGCCTTCACACAGACATTGTGCGGTGATCCTCAATGCCAGAATGATGGTGGGAAGTGAGAGAAGACAGAGCAGGTAAGGACCAGGGGGGTTGTTATTGGTAGGGGCCTAATACAGAGCATGCCAAGTGAAAGTGTAGGATCTGGAACGGGATGAGAGGGGGTTATACATATAAACACCACCGCTAATACCTGTAAGATAACCACACAGAGGTAAACAAAGGAAATAACTTTTTGTCATGAGTGTTTTCAATTTACGTTAGGAGTGCTTGTAAAAAATGGCTCGTTTCTTTGCACTAAACAAATATACGGTAGCTCTTTGTATTGATCTTTCCTTTATGAGCCTAACTGGATATACTGTAATCATTACTGCTTCCAACGAAGCCAGTTATTCAACATGTAAAACAATGTCCATCAACTTAGCAGCTGCCCGAAAGGCTGTTTTAGCCCTTTGTCATACAGCCTAACCATATAAAGTCCATTGAAACAATTAGACAACAGGAATTTACCACATTAAATTCATGTTATGTGATATGTGGGTAGAACTTAGTGTAATCTTATTCTAGACTTGCTTAATGGCAAAACACAATGTCTGGGCTATCTAATAATTCACCTGTACATTTGTTTTAGTTTCTATAAGGTGTGTTCTTCGTTTGGCAATATGGATCACTATGCTCAATACTTATGCAAGTAATATTGATTGCTGGTATGAATAAGCACACATAATTGAGAAGAAATAAAACATTTCACATCAAGTCAATTTCATAGGCTCAATTACATACAATACAAAATAATTGCACACTTCCCTAAGGTCACTGAAGACTGATATTTGAGCTGGCCTGCCTATATTGTCCAAACATGCTCAACATAAACCCTTAAGCTGCTTCTTGAACTATATTTGTTTGATTAACATGAACATTGTGTACAAAGCAATGAAACGGAGTCATTGCGGGGAGAGATAACACATAACATGTTAAATTAGCATGGAATGTGCTTGACTATAAATAAAACATACAAAAAATATGAAAAATAAAACCTCAGTGCATGTGGGAAAAAAAACAGTGACAGGCTTAGCACAATATATTAGTTAAGATGTTAGTGTAGTGTTTTAATATTAGTGTAGCCTATAAATCTATTAGACAAAAAAAAAAAAGATTAAGAAAGTGCACATCGTGTATCAATCTAAAATAGAATTTTATTTTCTGATCAATTTCTGATGAATTTAGTTACATCTATGGATTAGCAGAATGACAGACGCATTCTGCTAATCCATAGATGTAACTAAATTCACTTTTCAGAAGATCTTCTGTTAAGAAGATGGTGTTTTGCTAAAAACTAAATGGGAAAGATAAATGCAACAGATAGGCTAACTGAGTTTTCCATGGGTAGTTTGGAAAACATACATTTGGAAACAGTATTTATGATGAGGCCATTTGAGGTAGACAGACAAATAATGTCAGAGCACAAGCCTGAACCACGCAGGTCTAAAACTAACTGATAAGTGACAGAGTAAAGACATAATGGAATCAAAGAACTTGCGGCCATTTGTAGCACACTGGACTGGAGAAGTGATTACTGTGCGAGGTGGGCTAGTATACTGTACAATCATAGATGGAAGATGTAACGATCTTTAGAGGAAGGGTACAGGGTCTTGAGACTGACAACTTATGGTGATGAACCATTTTCAGCCCTGCACTTCTCCAATGTCCACAGCTTTTTAACCTCAGATACAGATCCAGGAACATTTAAGGGATACTTTACAAGGCATTTTCTATTAAATAGACTATATGGCATTTTACTTGCCTCAATTTTCAGATATGTCCATTTAACAGTCTCACATTGTTCTAGAGAAGAGATTAAAAATATAAAAGTATCGACTTCCAGTGTACAGCTTTATCCCTTCTACCTTCATTTTTTCCCAAGTTAAAAAATATCTCCATTCTCATTATATGCGCGCACGCACACACGCACGCACACACAACTAGATATATACTATATTTTAGAGGATTTCATAGCTGAAAAGTTAAGCAAACTGACTTCAATTAGTTCACACAAGAACAAGAACCTTAGTTCAAACTCTTCTCAATGGTTGGCCTTCAAGGGCACATTATGAGGGATCGGGAAGCGCTACATCACGTGACTAGTCAAGAGCAGGTTGCAAAGTAAAAAAGGAAGGAGATAAACAAGAGGCCTGGACTTGTACAAGGCAGAAAGATGGGCAAAAACTAGGATTCTCTGTGGCATCTGCATTCCAGAGCTCTATATCTGACAGTTATGATGACAGGAAACACGGGATGATAGAACTGTATCAGATTAGAGGAAGCAGTTGAGAAGGTGTTTAGTAAGGAGGGAATAGAGCCAGAGCGAGTGCAGGATACAAGTCAAGACCCACTGGGGCAAAGAGAGAGAGAGAGAGAGAGAGGTGTCCCACTGCTCCTGGATCATCGGTACACCAGGTGGGATATGGTGCTGGATTTGAAGTTGAGCTGATGGTTGGGCACAAAACTGTGCTGAGGGGTTTTCCGTGTGCAAACATCCTTGGCGTAGAGGCCCATGCACGAGTCACATGACACTTTAGAGCAGTTCACGCAGGTGTGAGACGCGCCGGGCTTGTTGCAGAAGCCGCACCGCGACCCCACTGCGCCGCCGCCTCCTCGCTCGCCGCTGCCACCCAAGGGCGCCGCCATGGCAACGGACTTGCTCGGAAACAACTTGGCCGACATGAGGGGCTTCTCCGCCATCTGCGGGTGGGACGTGTGGGAGTGGGTCAGCGTGAGCGGGTGGAGGTGGGCGTGCGCGTTAGAGTAGACGGACAGCTTCTCCTTGACGGGGACGTAGCCGTCCAGGGGCCGCGGGGCCTTGGGGTGGTAGTCCTGCAGGCCGCAGCACGGCGAGGGCTCCGCCTCATGGCAGGACGAGCACAGGATCATGTCGCACCTCTGGCAGGAGGCCATGGAGGAGCAGGCCAGGCCGCAGCCCTGGCACTTGACGCTGCCGTGGGCCTTTAGCAGCCAACCGTCCCTGGAGTCGCGCGGCTCCCTGGAGGGAGGCCGAGAGGGGGTCTGCCGGCCTCCTCCACCCACGCCTGCCAGCCCCCGCTCCGTGTACAGGTCTATCTCGTCCAGAGACGACAGGTGGTAGGAGGAGTAGGCGTCGGCCGGCGGCAGCGTCGGCGACTGGATGGGGAAGAAGTCGGCAGAGATGGGGCTGTAGGAGGGCGGTGCGGCCACGGAGAACAGAGACGCCGAGGCGCAGGGCCGCAGGATCTCGTCCTTCATGTCCTCCTCCGTGTCCACAAACAGGGGCTCCTTCCTGAGGCTGAGCGACGCTTTCAGAACGGGCTTGTTGGCCGCGGCGGCGTGCCAGTGGCCGGCCCCGTCCGTCACGTCCACGGACTTGGAGGGCCGGCTGCCCCTCCTCAGGTGGTGCGGGTGGGGCCTCTCGATGTCCAGCGGGCGCACCGACAGTCGGCCCATGTCGACCCCGAGGCTGTCGCGGCGGCGCAGGGCCTCTGCGCAGCCAGCCGCGTCGTCCCGGCAACCCCTGCGAAGCTCCAGAGCCTCCAGCTCGGACGCTGAACCGCGGGCCAGGGCCACCACCTCCCCCAGGAGGCGACACTCTGCCTGGGCTAGAAAGAGCTCAAAGGCCAGCTGGCGGAGGTGGCCAGAGCCCACCGGGGGCTCCCGCAGCTGGAACTGCGACTCGTGGTCACGGGAGTAGCCGATGGTGCGCATGAGAGAACGAAGCTCGCCGTCAGATATGGCTGACTGCAGATGGTACACGTATGGGCCTGTGAAGGTCTGCAACACAGATAGAAGAGCTCATTAGCTAGAACGAACAAAAACAAAAAAGCTGACATTTAATTAAAAAAAGATAGTGCTATGGTATTACACAAAGATTTAATTAACAGTAGCCTTTTCATATAGAATACTTGCTTTGCTGACTGTTCTTATTTAACTAATGCTGCCATCTATTGATATTTTCCTGATTTAAGTTATAATAAATATTATACAGGGCTTATATGTATGTGTGGTGTAGGAACTCCATTTACTTGGATAGCTGTATTTGTGCATGAATCACCACAATTCGGACTTAATTGTGTATTTCATAAAGTAAAAATATTTTATTTAAACTAGTGACGCAGAGATCAGTTTTGTTTTTGGCGGATATCGATTGCCGATTTTCTGACTGCAAAATTGACCGATACACCAAAAAAAAAAAAAAAAAAACAACAACAACAACAACACAGTATACGTTTAGGTAAAAGCCAATACCTTACATAATGATATTTGGAGGTGACAGCATGTGAATGTTTAATACCATTTTTTAAAACTTTTTATTATTTAACTTATTAGCCATCAGCATCTTCCCATAACTACAAAGTAATAAAAGGTAAACCCACTTTTATAGATCTGAACTCTTTCTTCCAGGGGAAGAGGAGAATGTTAGTGCAGATGGTCTCCAGTGTGTGAAAAGCCCTCTCCAACCCCTTGAGGTTGCCTCCTCTCTGGCAGCGAAGCGAATTCTCCACCACCTCGTAGAAACGCACCATGCGAAACCGTTGGCCGGGATCTGGCTGGTAGGCCCCCAACAGTGCCGTGGCTGTGGAGAGCAAGGCCTCACCGTCTTTGTGTCTGCTTCTGACGCCCGCTGGTGCACAACCTGTCACTGCATTTCCCCCTCCATCCTCAAGACGTCTCTCCAGTGCTGCCACATACCTCCGGAATAAGTCTTCTTTTAACTTGGCATCCATTACCAGTCAGCTGTGATACCTTCCTCAGAGAGCCTCACCTCCTTTATCGTTCCTTGCAACACAAAGTAGCATTCAAACACCATTCTCTTAAGCCATATTACACTCCAAGCACACTGGTGCACGGCAAGCACACTCTTTCGGGGGAAGAGAGGGAGAGCGGGCCTCAAAGTCCAATCAGCAACACATCCTCTTCCGAACAAGACGTAATTGAACTGCTCGCTGCATTTAATTGGAGTGGCTCAGCTGCAGTCTGTAGGGAGGCCTTCTTATGGGCATTTCTGGCTTGTTTGGCTCAGAGCTTGCACTTCTCCAGGAATAAAAGCTTACGGTGTGTGTGATGAGGACAAGCGTACGTATTACTTGACTCTGTTACTCCAGCTGCATGTAGAAAGTCAACCTCTACTATCAAGCAGTAGTAAACGTTCAAGGTCATTCAACACATTGGTGAAAGTTGGTGATGTGTGATTCCAAACTGCAATGACAGATAGCAATATGTAATGTACATTTACCTCTCTTAACAGCAGTATGTGACAATAATGACATGCACCTACTGTAAATAAAAACAACACTTAAATTATTGAGTGATCTGACATGTACAAATGCTATTTTAGAAGAATGCATGTCTATTAAAAATGCAATTACAGCATAATATCATTTTCTCACCACTATGCATCCATTTGCCAGGATCAGAATCTGAAGACGGGTATGGTGGTGAATTGCATATATTTAATAACGTAGCTACAGCCATTGTTCAGCCTTACACAATTCACAATGGAATTACAGGCCCGTATATAATATTGTTACAGAATATGGTACAGTATCCTTTGATCAGTTTAATTTGCGTCTGCAAGATAGCGAACATTAGATATGTATGCAACCCATGGATTAGAGAGTACAATTTATGACTAAGAATAAACCGCAGTTATACACATTGAACCGCAAATGGTGTGCTTTATCATTATCATACTGACTCTCGTTTATAATATATTGTAAACTGGAGGTAATTGTTGGCTGTGGGTAGCTAGCAGGCAGCATACTATAGCAATTCTTGCATTAATACACATCACCAACTAATCCAAGTTAAATGTAAGCACGGTGACACTTAACACTGTTCAAGAACATTGTGTTATTCTTCATTAAGATTAGATATAAAGTGTTGGCGACATCTACAGTGCTATGACCAGGGCCCCCCAATGAAGAAGCAGTGAACGCCCATTTCTACGCAGCTGACTAGCTAGTAGCTAACGTTTGATTTAGCTAACCTGGCGGTCCACAGATTAAACCGTAAGACATGTGGAACAGACAAACTGACACTGTACCATAAAATGTGCTCTGTTCATTTTAATTAGATTTTATCTTAGAAAAAACTATGTTTGTAGGCAGAAAGCGAACAAATACCCCCACCTTACCTCAGCACTGCTAGCAGAGGCTAGCGACTCCCTTTTCGCTATTGGAAATTCTCATCTGTACATCGCGCATGCGAACAATTGTGACAGTTCATCAGCATCAGCTGGCCCACGTGCAATACCCAATACCACAGAATGGACTCAGTGTACTTACGGGTTGGGCAAATATGGACCACATATCTACCTCGAAACCAGGAAACCTCCTGTAGCTATAGTACCTTATATCACATAGCTTTGAAAATAATCTATAGATTTGCTGCAGATAAATCGCTACGGTATAGAATGAGAAATCTCATTGTGACATCAATAAGAAACTACTAAAATCAGTTAGCATATATTACACCGTTGTTCGTCCACATTGAAACTGTTAAGTATATACGCGCTGCATTTCATGAGTTAAAAACTCATAACTATATGGGTAAACTCCACCCAATGCATAAAAGAAATCCAGAAAAACAGTGACGTCAGTTACCATCGCATTGGTGGGGGTTTCACACACTCGAAGAAAAGAAATGGCGATGCTTGGGAGCTTTAGCTCTGCACAGCAAAAGAAAAATGATGGCGCTAGGGATGTTACCGAATTCGTCTGTCCCGTTTGTCTCGAAATATTCGACAGCCCCGTAAGAACACAATGTGGGCATAAGTAAGTATTCTCTTTTTTTTTTTGGATGGCAATCTTATCATTAACCCACAGCCACCATCAGCGATGCAGACGTACGTGGAAAACCGTAAATAAGCTTCGTTTTAGACGTGTCATGCCCCGCGAGTTAACAGTGCGGTCGTGTGTATGCTTATACTTTTTTATAAACTGAAGAATATGTTTTCCCTACTTGAACATTTAGCCAAATCTGTCCAACGGTGCCAAATCAGTTTCAGTTTTGTTTACATCAAAGAAGGGCCTTTACTTGGGAGTTGTAGTTTAATGCCTTGTTGCATTTTATCTGTTTAACTTTCGACAAAACTACAAGTCCCAACACCATTTCCAGACAGCAACGTTCCATGTGATGTTAAGGAAGGAAATGGTCTCAATACATTAATTTGACACCCCAGGCCATAGCACAATGACTACAGTTTAATTAATTATGTTTTTGTAATTATTTTTTCAACACAGTTAAAGACAGTAGCTACCGTTCTATATAATAGGTAGTGGGTCTAAGCCCTTCCTGGAAAGACTGATGATCATGCATTCTATTTATGCCCTCTCTATTTATAGGTTTTGTCACAGTTGTCTGCAGGAGTGTCTGCGGCCCCAGAAGCCTGTGTGTGCTGTGTGTCGTGCAGTGCTGGGCCCCTGGGCCAAAGACACTGACCTGGAGGCCCTAATTCACTCATCTGTGGCATGTTGCAAAGGATGTGGTGTTCAGGTACAGTAACACTCACTGTTTAGATGGATTCAGTGCAATATACACTTTCAGTTACAGAAGTGCATTTCCCTGGGCCCACGCATTATTAGTACTAGAGCTATTCGTACTAGAGCTATACTATATTTGTATTCAGGTGTGTGTGTATATGTATTTGTATACATACATACATACATACATACACACACAGTCTAACTTTAGATGCAGATCAAACCTAATGGATCTTGCAACTCTATTGGAGTTGAATTATAAGTATAAATGAATACAAAAATGATCAAGACATAAAACTGGTATTGCATAAACAAACATCGCTATATCTATGTATTAAATGCATTTTATATGACCTGGAGAGGGATGTTTTGATATTTAGTTGTTACCTGTGTTCTGTCAGGTTGGCCTTGCCCAGATGAGAAGCCACACAGCAGCCTGTCCTAAGTATCAGGAATACATTGAAGAGGGAGTGAGAACCACTGCCCAGAGCCAGCCTGCCATCATCAGGTGAACTATAAAGGTCATAATACTGTATAGAGTAGATTTATAGCAAAGTTGTGAAACGCATGACGTTTCAATATAAGGCTAAATAAGTTACTCATACAATGCATAGTATGCATTATTTATTGAATAGTGTTGATTTATGTTTCTGTGTCAAGACTAAGCTGTCGTGAGCATATTATATTTCCATGCTGGTCTGTCGGCTGTGTGTACCTGTGCGCGTTGACTGCGCATGTGAAGCCCCACTATACAGAAGTCCCATGTCTTATTTAGGCTCCCGAAATAGTACACATGAAATGATATAATATGAAATAAGCATATAACAATTGCTTTCATGCAAATCTCTTAGGGCGTTTTGACAACGGAAAGTCTGGACCAATGCTCGTGTTTTTTGTAACTTTGTATACATTTGATCCGATTATGATTGTTTCACACTGCAATATTGCAAGCTAAACATGTTTCCTGACGTACCTGCGCCCTGTTGTAATCACTTGCGTCTCCCTATACTTGACATTGATTGGTTTGTGGACAGGTGTACATCTGACGTCTGCGTGTTGTCAATTCAAAGAGTAAGGGTAGCCTTCTATTATTATTATTATTATTATTATAATTATTATAAAATCCTGCGTTCATGGTGGAGCATTAACAACACGTTAAATGAACGCAAAAGGCAGTAATGAAAGCAACTTTCAGAAAGTGTTTTTACTCTGCAATCCAACAGAGTCATGTTTCCAGTGTGAAAACACTGCTTGATGTTTGATCCAGACCAAGACCATCTCCTTTGGTCAGACCAAGTTCTGAGGCACCTTTCAAAACTGCTATTTTGATTCGGACCAAACTGAAAATTCAGAAAAGTCCAGACCAAACAAGGCAAGCACCCTTAGTTAACACCAACATTGATAATAGAAAACAATCTGTGCCTATAGTAAATGGTGTTTATAAAAGGCCGCTTTTCACTGCCCAAAAAATAAGGAAGTCCCGTAAGGAAATCCCTGTCTTGAACAAAGTCTTGGTTAATAATGCTCAAGCAAGGCATAATACAATGTTTCTTTCTAGTGAATCTAATAATTATACCAGGATTGTCAAAGGGAGACAGCAATAATGTACAAGACGTTATAAAGATCCCTATTTCCAAAGCACTCTGGCATATGGGCTTGCATCCACAAGACGGTGGTTGGCTGCAGATGGACGAACGGACAGACAGGCAGTTGCTTGTTTGGAGAGTTGTGAGTCAGGCTACAGAGCAGGCTATGGCATAGGTTACACCCTATCCGTAGGTTACGGCGTAGCTGTGACACAGAAGCATAAATTGACCATAAAGAGGAGGGGTTTTTTCGCATTTGGAAAAAAACTGATGTTTAGAATCTAAACTACATGTGTGTGTGAATACTGCATTATTTCTGCATCAAATACGATATATCATTAGGCTTATGTTTTCATTCTGTATATTTAACTTTAATGTTTTTGTTACAAAAATAAAAAAAAATATCATGTCAAAATCAACGCAACCATGCCAAATCAGTTTCAGTTTTGTTTGCATCAAGGAGGGCCTTTACTTTACTTAGCATGACTACATGTCATCATTTAAACTTTGGAAGAGACTAAAAGTCCCAAAACCTTTTCCATAGTCTCCTAAATAGATATTTTAGATTATTAGAAAAACAATCAAGCAGCCCTCTCTGCAAAGCTTGTATTTATTTATTGATCCAGTTATTTGTATCAATACTTCTCAATCGGTTGTATTATGCACATGGGTAGAAATGTAGGCTTTTCCTTTGTACAACTACTGTATGTCTGTAAAACTCTAGTGTTGTCACTTCATTCCTGTAGTTCAGTGCCAAATCGTTACACCTTCACATGCCCTTACTGCACCTGCCAGAATCTGGACCAGGATGGCCTGGTTGAACACTGCACTAGCCAGCATGCTCGAGACACGCGCCAAGTGGTAAGGATCAACTCTATATGATTATTCTTTAAGGTTCCCTAGCAAAAGGTACCAAGTACTTCTATATTAAGGGATAATGTCGTTGGCACGTTGCTGGGAATGGCTTATATATACTGTATATTATTACTTTACTTCTGTCTGTAGGTGTGCCCTATTTGTGCCTCGATGCCTTGGGGAGACCCAAGCTACAGGAGTGCTGACTTTTTTCAGCACCTGAAGATCAGGCACACGTTTTCTTATGATACCTTTGTTGTAAGTAAAGTCACTGTAATGTTTCTGAATTAATGAAATGGCTAGTACGGTGCTAACCCCGCCCATGTCTCATCAGGATTACTCCACAGACGAGCACACAATGATTCAGGAGGCTCTACAGCGCTCTCTCATGGAGAATTGAATTGTGGAGACAAGTTTGCCATAGTACGGTAGAGAGGAATAATAATAATAATAATGGCAGTGGAAATGTTATGTTGAAGACTCTCCAAGTACTATATCATCCATATGTCCATCAAATGGTGGTATATCTAAAGGTAAAAATCTTCACAGGGAATTGTTATGTATCTATGAATCGAGAGATTTATTATTAAAAAAGAAAAGAAAAAAAACACAAAACGGCAATATGAAAAAAGCACAATGTGCTTTTTGATTGATATACTGTAGTTTGCTGGTGTGAAAATCTCCCCCTGATGATGCCTGTAGCCTTCGTAGATTCTTGAATAATCCTGTTGTCTGTTTATATTGGAGCTGTTTTCAACTTTGTCAGTTAGCCACAAAAAAAAACAACAAAAAAGAAAAACATGAATTTCCTGCTGTAGTCAATACTTGATAATGTTGGAAGAGGGTTCTACCACTAGGTGGCTGAAAAATTGCCAGCAAAACAAAAACTTTACCCAGTAAAGTATTTGCTGATTTAATGTCAATAATATAAAGTACTCAATAACTCTGCATGTTTGCTCTCAAAATGAAGGGTTGCTGCAGTCTTTTTTTTTTTTTTTCTCTCTTCTTGTAAGGTTATTACATGTATTTAGTTTTGTGTGAGTATTTATGTGTTTTCTTTTTATTCCCTTCAATTTGATATACTGGAAAGAATAGATCATATCACGAAGCCTAAATTGGCTGCGTGCTTTATTTTAATGTTTCGTTCTCTTTGTCGCTGCTGGAAGCCATTGTTCCGGACATCCTTAAACTTGTAAGATTGCAACTGTTTCTGCATTAAGGTATGAGTTGGTTCATTTGTTGTTGAAAAGGAATTATTATCCTTTTTGCATTGTGCAGTGGCCACATGAGGGCAGTAGAGTCATTTAAGTATCTGGCAATTTGTCACAGCCATTGGTCTACATCAGCCTCCTGGCTCTGTTACAATATGGAAATGAATGCAAATGTAATTCCTTTAATGTACTTCATAAAACCCTTAAATTTAGCTAGTGAACTTGGGAACATTTGTAAGGGGTATTCCCAAAACTCCTGCAGTTGTGTTGGATTATATGCTCTAATTGATTGGGTTGTAATGTAAACATAAGTATAATTTGTATTTTATTGTTTAGATGCGCGTTCATGTGGAATCTCAATTCCTATGATATGGTAATCACAAGTTTGTTGACGCCTTTCATATTGACCGGCATTGTTGCTAATTAAATCTGTTTTTAGTTTTAAAAGTAAGTGTTTCATATCTGCATATATGTATACAACACTGCTGCATCTCTGTGTACACATTTTGCCCCCATTCATAGATGTACATGCTTTTGTATTCTTCCAGGTAGGCTTTGCTGACAGAATATTAGTTTCCTTGTTTATTTGATTGGCATTTAATCAATTTCTTCCACAATACTAAATAGCAGACAATTATTTGTGATTCACCTGTTTTTATCTGTTAAGAGATTATTAGATATCTAGATTTCACATTTTCCTAATTTTCTTTTGCACACAATCATTTTGATGTCTAACAACAATGGTTTGAAAAAATAAAACTTACACTCCACTTCCAGATGAAGTAGCATTGGTTCACAACCTGAATGCCTTTTCACACTGTTGTTGGTGGCCGTAAGGCAACTGTCTTGTTTTTGCTCTAATAAAATGTGTAATAATTTTGTATTTGTTTCTCAGTTAATGTCTTTTATAGCAGGCTTGTCCTTCATCAGCCATGAGGGATACTAAGTCCTGATCAATTAGAGCTGTTTAATTATTTAAATTGTGTCCTTAGAGAATCAGGCTGAGTCGTGTGTTAAGCATGTTTGGGAAAAAATTAAAGGATGATTTTTTTTAATTATATATTTTTTTTGTTTTTTGTGTGTGTGTGTATAAAAAAAACTTATTAGTTAAAAAAATGGGTTCGGGGCCCATGAAATTATTTCAAACTTTTATTTAAATGCACAATTTGTATCTTTGTTCAATTACACAAAGTGGTTATATGCCTTTCTATATTATACTATGATATTAAATGGTCACAAGCACTTGTGTGGTATGAGAGAATCACTGATAGGTACATTTATTTGGATAAATATACCTATGCTCTGGTTATGCTTTGCTGTCAAATGTGACTTGTACCGGTAGTTCTCATGAATCACGACAAAGCTTGGAGAAGAAAATCAAGACACTCTATTTATCAACAGTGATTACACTATTACTCCATTTCAGCGTTGTGGTTGAGCAGCTTCATGATGAAACTATATGCGTTTTAAATGCACATTGTCCAGACACATCCTCCCCATCTCGAATCTTATTGTATAAGATAAGTGATGCGGCCTCTCACCTATAGCTCCACATTAAGAGTCATACCCACCTAGCATCTTGATGTTTGCATCCCTATTCTTCTTATTTTTCCTTCCCAGTAAGTTTTCCTCCTGGAAGATGAAGGAGAGAGAAGTTGGCTTAGAGGAGGAACTAACGAGATACTTCAGTGCTTCTGGGCAGGAAGGAAGTAGAGGGGAAAAATGGCAGAGAAAAAAGTATTTTTGCCTTGTTTAGTGGCAGAGCTCAGAAAGGGAAGGGGGGCAAGGTGGGGATTAGGAAGAGAAGTGAACATAATTGAATACAAATTTCATAAAGTTCAGTATGTCTTTGATGCGAGCAAGAGATCGTGCACGGAGACTGCAGGCTGTGTGGAGGCAGCAATTAACTCTACATGGCCCTGCAGGCACACTGCAAGAGCTGAGGCCGTCTGCTTGTTTTACAATCAGTACTTCAGACATGCTTATAATAAGCTCCTTCTGTGCTTCCTTAATGAACTAATCGGGTATTTTTGGCCTGCCCTAACTGTCATTAGTGCTCCAGCAAATTTGAAACCTTTATACATTTTATTTAGCCTGAAATTGAGTATTTACATGCCTTCTTTGAGACAAACCGCATAACCACGTAACAAACATTGTCCTGTATGATGTGAATCAGAAGCACATAATGTGCACTCTATATGAGTGAAAGTGCTACAGGGACATGTCTCTACTTTGCATCCCATAACCTTATCAAACCAGTAAGTACTCATTTTATGAATAAACAGCATGACTCCGATGCTTTTGGCTTAAGTGTAAAACATTATCTTCTATAGACTTGATTTACATTGTGTAGTCTTGTGGCTGATTGTATTGCCTGAAGGCCTGGTTTGTAGCGAAGATACGGGTGGGGGGAATTATTCCCAGAAATTCCAAGAAGGCTAAATAATATTCCACCATGAACCACTGTTAATTACGTGTTTCTCTCTGAGTAACATAGGTGTGCAGTTTCAGTTAGTATATTAGAATAACTTTACTCAGTATCTCAAGTAACACATTGTGTATAAAGTATCTACATTAAATGTGCCCAGAGGTGCAGGTTCACCATGTATCTGTGCCTGGAAAGTTCTTTCCTGGTCTGTTTTGCTGAGGCAGGTGTCTGTGCTGAGGTGTGGGCTGTGTGAGAGGAGCACAGGGAGTTTGTTCACTGTGAAATTCCTCAAAGTCAGGAGAAACCGGAAGAGCAGGAATCCCGCCACCAGGGCTCAGTAGGCCACAGAAACAGAAAACGCCACCGGGCTTCCCCGACATCAATACTGGCTCTACACCGACTCTGCATCCTCTTTTAAACTCTTAACAACCAATCCCCTAACTCAGTCAGACACACACACACACACACACACACACACACACACACACACACACACACACACACACACACACACAGTTCTGTTGCTATAGCCTATTAGCAACACGTTATCTTTGATTTAATAATGCCTGCAATCCACTTGCCCCTGCATCAGCTTAAATTAAACTTGTTCTATTAATACAATGTGTTTGTGTGTGTCTATTTGTTTGTACCTGCGTGTGCACTTATGCATGTATTGAGTTTTTAACTTTTACAACTTTTTCAACAACTTTGTCTAAACCATGGCATGCATTCATCGGTATCACTGACAATCCACCCTGGTTAGGAACACATTTCCACTTTACAAGTATCACTGGGGTCTAAGTGCTGCACTTGAAGCTTGGAAAGTTCTCAAAATCCCTGTTGCTGCATAAATATTCTCCTGGAAGTGAAAACGAACATGAAACACATTGATACACTTATCAAGGGAATTGCTAATCATTGCTTTCCTATTTATATATTAATAAAAAAATCCGCACAGCCACTGTTCTAATATTTGAAAGTTAAGGTGTAAATGAAGAGGGGCAAGTCCCAGGTGTCTCTGGGTGCATGTGCAATGCATGTGTCTCCAGTGTGCGTGTGTGTGTGCCTGTGCACGCATCTGCGTGCATGTGTCTGTTGCACTGCCATAACGCGACAAAACCAGGAGAATGTATTTAAATGTTGCTCCTCCTTCTTGTAGCCACACAGACCAGCTAAGACGTGTGGAAATACGCTTGGCCCTGGGTTATTATTCTCCCATTAAATTTTCCATTTGAAACCAGGCCTCAAGGGTGGAACTCCAGGGAATTAGACGGAGGGGAAGAGGACTGGGGTGGAGGAGAGAGAGAGGGATGGGCGGGGAGAACAAATCAGGGTTGCAACAGTTTTATTGTCCAACAGGGGATGCAATTTCACTTTGAAAGAGAATCCTTCCAATGTATTGGACTGTCTCTATTCTCCGCTGGCTTCCCTCTGCTCATCATCACCTAAGGGAAACTACCTCCCTTTAAGACAATGTGGCAAGGGGGGTGGGTGGGGGTGGGGGATGGGGGTTGTTTTGTCTTATCGCCAAACAGATATATAAGAATATAAGAATAGCATGGGAAATTTTTAATTCACAAAGGTATTTTATTTATTTACATGCTTTAGACCTGCTGCTGCTTGCTGTATCTTTACACACACACACACACACACACACACACACACTTCCACACCTTAATATACACAATAGAAAATAAATGGAATATCTTACAATTCTCTACACCTGTTCCCACCATCATAACCACCCACACAAACACGCATCTACTTTCCTTCACTCTCTCTATCCCCCCCCCCCCCCCCCCCCGAGTCACAAGTGTGGTTGGCAGCCCATAATAGCCAACACAAACTGGGACAAATCAGCTTTGAGTGGATTAGCGGCAGACAACATTGGCCATTAAGAGCCTCTCTATTTGGGATGTTTGGCAACGCGTAAGTAGAAGACTGACTGTCTTGTTACCCAGCATTGCTCCAGTCTCAGCCCCTGCCTGCCTGCGTGGGCGAGAGGCATTTTAATAGCCACTTCCTTTCTTGATAATCCACAGCAGTTGCTGCCTCGGGGATGAGCATCTACGTGTGTGCGTGTGTGTGCGCGCTAATGTGTTATGTGCTTCCAAACAAGAGGCATGCTATGAATCAGAGTGCAAGCGCCAAGTCAGCGCAAACAGTAACACCAGAGGTATGCAGATGCATCACGTAACTATAGGGCCATGCACAGGAAACAGGAAGTATAGTGTGTGTGTGTGTGTGTGTGTGTGTGTGTGTGTGTGTGTGTGTGTGGTGGGCGGAGGGCGGTGAAGGTTACATGACCGACTGATCCAGACAGCTGTCCAACCCGAGGCACGCCCCCACACTTTTCCCGTGGTCTTACCCTCGGTGGTTATTCCACTAGGAGGCCATCGTTGGGGGGGCCCAAGAGGGCCTGGAGCGGCCTTAAGCGCCTCATCTGTCAGCAGATATACAGCATAGCTCTGCTATGGTTTACGTCGTGCAGACGTAGCAGTGTGTTCCTTTAATAAAGGTACGGTCAGCGATTGAAAGCTAATGTATAACCCTTAGTGGTCCGCTAGCTGCCTATGACCGTCGTAGGCAATGTGTGTTGTAGTGGGGGGGCTTCTGAGAGAACATCCCATGGTGTTTCAAATGTTCATCAATCTTTCTCCAGGACAGCTGACTCCATCTTTATTGACCAGAGGAGGCCAGTTCAGGTATTATAAGCTAACCGCAGAAGTAGCCTGCTCGAATGGCACGAGACCTCACACGCTATGCCACTAAAATATAGAATACCGCTGGTGGTTGTCACCCCATTACCTCTAATGCTGTTATCGATACAGGAACTGATTACTTGCTTTGTCAGTTGGAAGCCAACCCTTGTCACATCACTGCCAAACAATCTGAGGCGTCTAATTGTTCCCTGTTGTCCATCACGTGTTTAGCTATCTCACATCCTATCGGTTGGCCGCGCTTGCACTCATCTCTGGCGTTAGCGGGGTGTTCATTTCAGACACCTTGTATTCCGGTGGGGGGGGGGGGGGGGGGGGGGGGGGAGGGTGTGTGTGTGGGATGGGGGTCCGTGACGGTGGGCTACAAACCTCAACCAGCTCGGAGCGGCTCGGAGCTTGGCCGGGCTCGATGATTAACCAGGCAGGTATAGTGACTCAAAGTGCTGACAGCAGAAACACACTGACGGCTGATTTGGAAGACAATGGTCCCGCTCCCTCTACTTAACTTGTCAGGGCAGTCAAAGCACCTTCTCCGTTAACTTCACAAGCATCTGGGAGGATGAGGGAAACGCTCACGCTCACGCGTGCACATCCACCAGGCTCAAGCACGCACGCACACGCACACACACACAACACAGCACACGCTTATAGTTCATGATAATCGTCATGTCTACAAATAATTTGTTACACATTAGAATAATATCAAGTTGTTAAGAACCTCTGCTCAAGCTGCTGGCGTTTGAAAACACGCCGCTGCGTGTCACGCGTGTGTGTGTGTCAGCGTATACTGCACAACTGCGTACCGTCTAGGTTTTCCTCTTTCCTCATCCTTTCCTCCCCTGCCGTCTGTCTCCTCTCCTGCTCGACTGGGAGTGACATGTCCCTCGTGCCCTGCCGTCCGCCATCACACCGTGCCACCCACATCAAAGCGCAGGACGCACTCGCTGCAAGGAATGCACAGGAGAATATGCCGGAAGCCTGCTTGGCACGTGAGCCTGCCAGTGGGTGTCTGCACTGATAACCACATGGAGACCCACACGCATACATACACGCACCAGAGTCCACACACCCACACACACACACACACACAGAAGGACACTCGTGCACGTACACTCGGAGGAATGTCAGTAATGCCAGCAGGAAGGAGAAAGGGCAGCGGGGATACAAAGAGGCCGTCGGCTTCAGAGAAGAGGAAAAACAAAGCAATAAAAGAGTCACGTCAAGCCAAGAATCTGCTGATACGCACACATACACATAAACGCAAGTTCACGAGGACAAAAGAGAACCTGTCATGCCGATAGAGACATCTTGGGGCCTCTTTTCATCCCCTGCTTCGTCCGGGGGCATCCCTCCATTTAACCCCCCCTCCACACACACACACACACACACACACACACTTGGCCGTTAATGGTTAGCTGGGCGCTGACACCGGCGCTGACAGCAGCTTGTCTGTCTTGCAAGACAGGAGGAGACGGGGGGGATACGGCCCGTGAAAGGGCTGCTTCCCTTAGAGGGGAGCACAGAGAAGGAGCGGCGGTGGAATGAGGAGGAGCAGGACTAAGGGCTGTATCTTCACAAAGTGAAAGGTTACATCACCAAGGTGGGCCGCCAAGTGATGCTATTGTCATCTCGCCCCCTTCATCCCACCCCATGCAACCCTCCGCCCACACATCCACCAGCACCCCTTTTTGCCCCCGCAGCGCCCACCCCCTCCACTCCCCATCCATGTGCTTGTCAGCATTTTGATTCAGTACCTGCAGGTTAGTTACTCATTGAGCCGGGTGACTGGAGCTAGTGGCGGTGCATGGATGGCTGTGTATGGGCAGCCACCGGGCACGGACGCTGGTGGTGTTGGATGGTGGGGGGGGGGAGGAGGGGGGTTGTTGTTTGATTGACAGATCTGCCTGCGTCGTCCATTCCCTCCTGTAAAGACACAAACAGTGGCGGGCTCCACAAAGCACGGGAAGTGAAGGGAAGTAAATAGCTGTGAATGTGAATGCCACACTGCAGGGGCGGTTAATAATTGGGAAGTGCTGGACTATTAGCGTGATAGACAAGGCCTCTGAGATGCTGCCAGCGTTTGGTGAGCTATTTCTGCCTCCGAAGCCCAATAACTGTGTTTAACAACTGAGGATAAACAGGTCACAATCATGTATGTTTATTGTTCTCATTATTGAAATTTCACGCAAATAATTTGATTACATACTATTTTCTATGATTGTATTTTTTGATAAAATAATCATTTTAATGTAACCACTTTAGTTAAATAAAATAAATATATATAAAAACCTGTGACCCCCCTTCCCCCCCCAGCCCCCCCCCCCCCCCCCCCCCCCCCCCACACACACACACACACACACACACACACACCACCTCCAAAGTGTGTGTGTGTGTGTTTGGGGGGAAGGAGTGGGGGGGCACAAAGATAAGTTCTTATTGCTGTCTTGTGTGTACATGGGGGCCACAAGATAACAACTTATTTTAATTTCATAAATATATAGAACAAACATACTTAAGGATATCAAAAAATTAAACATTAACAGAATTTACAACAATAATAATAATAAGAATAATAATTTAAACTGTAAATGGTTATACCCCCCACACACACACACACACACACACACACAATATCAAACAATAATCTGAGAACTGAATGGTCATCTCCAATGTCTTTACCTGTGTTAACTAACAACTCCTACCAAGAGCTCCATAACTTACTCGCCTTCTTTACGGCATCTGTCTCTCTGCCTCTCTATCTGTGTGTTGTCCCTCTTTCCCCTGCTCTCTTTTGAATTATTAACTCCCAGCTCAGGGGAGAGAATGGGCTCTGCTGAGTAGACAGAGCACAGATCCGGCTTTGCATTGCACACATTTCGGAAGTCCGTCTATTGGAGGGGATTACATTGTGGCTCCCATCCACCCCAGCCCGAGCCACTCAAGTATAACCCCCTATATACAGTTGAAACTGTATGTACAGTATGTATGCACATGTGTAGATGTGTAGGTGTCATTACTGTAAGCAGCGGATGGTCAAACAGGCGTACCAACCAGACAGATCTCGCTGCCAGCATTCCTTAGCAGTAGCCCCCCGTCCCAGGGCCCCCCCGCGGTGAGGGTGCCCACTCGCCTGGCTGATGTCTCCCCAGGCAGCCTCCCTCTTCTGGGCCTCCCTGAGAAATGATTAACCATGGTTCTGATCAATGCTTCTGCCGACTCTGATACATCACCACAGCCTGCAGCTGCCATGTAAAGGAAGCGTCAACTCTGTGCTGCTCGTGACAGACTGGCCACTCCATCACCTCCTTGAGCTCTCTCTCTCTCTCTCTCTCTCTCTCTCTCTCTCTCTCTCTCTCTCTCACACACACACACACACACACACATACACACACACAACACAGCTATACTGTAGAAATGCACACTGTATAACACGCATACACACACATGCATGGAAAACAGACGCATGCGCACAAATGCGTGCCTATAGTTTTACACATTCATTTAATAATTCATGTTTAAGATAACGTTCCTTCCCAGAGCTCGAGGAGCTGTCATTTCGCCACAGTTGTTGAAAATGTGCTAAGACTTGAATAAGACTTAATAAATAAGCAACAGGAGTAACACAATGAAACAGCCACAGGTAGATTAGCTAGTGTCACTAATCATCTATGGCGGTTTGGTCCGACGGCAGGGGAAAGCATAACTTCCTGTAGGTGACAGGAAACACAATGGCCCTCTCTCATGGCCAGGTTAATGATTTTGTGCTCACAGCTGAGCGGGAGACGAGTATAACAGGAGGGAGGAAAAAGAGAAAGAGAGAGAGAGAGAGAGAGAGAGAGAGAGAGAGAAGGAGGTGGAGAGGGTCGGCATACAGCGACATTTAAGCCATAATTATGGCTGCATTAGCAATGACGTGTGTTTTTGTCATTTTAATTGCCTTTAATTTGATCTCTTCATACCCGGCCATCTGTTAATGAGGCAGAACAAAAGCTACATGTCACACACGTTTAGCAAGCATCGCTGCTATCAGTTTTTATCACCATGGAAAAAATGAACACAGTAAGGAACTTAAGCATGTTGAATCAGAGCCACACGCACCTTCAAGAATAGCTAGAATTATGACTTTAACTTCGCTACCCAAATGTTGAGGTGACCTCCAAATATCTGCTCTCGGCATGGGATGAAAGCTCACACTCAACGATAATATTTACACTAAACACAGTGCAAGATGAAAGTATTGTAATTGTGTATGATATAAAAGTTTATGATTGTTATAGAAACACAATGAGGAGAAATGAACACAAACAGCGTGGCTGGTGGGTGTCGGTATGAAGAGGGCGAGAGAGCCTTGCTGAGAGCTGAAAGCACCCCCCTCCCACGGACACATACCGGGAGCTGGTTGAGGTATTAACCCACTGCTGCTTAACAATATTGCTGACTGGTGTGTGGAAACAAGGGAGATCAAAGTTATCATGTAGAGGTGAAAAGAGCCATTCGCTGGGCCAATACAGCCTGTCCACTCCATCTTACCAGCCCATTCAACACAGCTTACTAGAGCAGCCTCCAGGACCCTCCCATCCTCCCACCTCTCACCCCTCTCCCCCACCCAATCCTACTCTCATTTTTCATCCCTAGTCTTGTCCTTAAAAACCTCATATTGCTTTCATCTTGTTTCTCCTCGCTATCATTCCATAGCGTTGCATCACGTCCTTGTTTTAGAGCTCTAGATGTACGTAGTCCCACCCGGGGCCTTCATTAGGTCATCCAGCATATACTGTATGTGTGTCCACATTTCCCCTTGCATTGCACTTTCTGCCCATCCATCTCTCAGTCTGTCACCTGACGGGGTAATCGCATCCACATTTGATAAGGCTGCTTAGGTGGGTCATGAAAAGTTTATGCTGGTGATGCCACAGTCTCATTTATTATCCCTGCTAATGTAGCAGACATGAGTCGGAGATGGGAGCTGACAGACGGAAGGAGAGAGAGAGAAGCCACCACATTAAGGGATGATTACTCGTCTGCTGTCTTGCTCTGTCCCCTGCTTTCAACGCTAGATTAGTCCTTGCTCATACTTTATGGTCTCGATGAGTACTCTGTGTATTTAAGTGTTCCACAGCCACTAAGAGTTCAAGACGCTTATTGCACTGGAGGTAGTTACTGTTCTCAAACCACAGAACTATTGGCTTAAGCCTTAATGCCCATGTCCACTTCCTCTTCACTTACACTTTGACTAATGTAAGACTGCCAGGGCTTTTATCGATAAAGTTCAGTAAAAGGTTAGAGATAATCATTTGTTTTCTTACAGTAAATGCAATCGGCATAGCTGGAAATTTGCACCCCGCTGAAATGTATAGCCTAAATAATTTGTCAGGTCCTATTTTTGCACAGCATGTTTGGCTGCTTCTACTTATTAATGGATACTGGTAACGGACAATTTGGCACAGAGCTATATGTGGATGACGAAAGACCGAACTCTGTTGAATCCCTAAGTGGGGTGAGAGGTTCAATTTAGAGGCAGAGATATTTCTGTTTTCACTTGGTGTCATGGTAACCATTAGTGCTAACTCAAGCAGAGAGCCAGAGCCAACTTATTAGAGCTCATGGACTATGTGTTCTTGCACTCGTGTATCAGTGCTTGTTCAAATGTGCCACAACACCAGCGTTTAAAAAGGGAAACGAGAGTTCACAAAAACACGACGGGAATGTGTGCAGATGGGATGACGGGTGTGTGTGTGCGTGTGTGTGTGTGTGCATGTGTGCGTGCGTGTGCGTGTGCGCGTGAGTGTTGGGGGAGGCTACCCAGAGTCGTGGATGGTGATAAATTGGCCAGGGAGAACTGTGATGCAGATCCACTCATCAAGATTGATGTTCTGTCATTCTGCTTTAAGTGCAATTAAATTGGCCCCTGTGTTAAAAAGCCCAGCCGATACCGTGGTCCAGGCGGGATTACACTACATTTCCCAGGCGCTTTCCTCCGCTCGCTTCTCCACTACAGCTTCTCACACGTTTACTTTGCCTTCACTCTACTCTGCTGTTGTTTTCTGACCTGTTCATTTGCTCCGCTGTGCAGCTGCATGTGCTGTCCACGGTCATAAACTAGGCTTCTAAATCAATGTTTCCTGAAAGTATACAATAACCGGCCTTGTTATTGCCATGCCACAGGAATAAGTGGTGCATTAGTGTATTTTTAATGAGTGATAATGTGTTTTTGATTACACAAAGAAAGTAGGTTTACAACGTTCACTTATTCCAAATTAACTTGTGTGTGGCTCTAACAGTACAGCATATTGACTTGAGCCTATAGGGCACTAGAGTGTAAATTACTGTATGAACGAGGCCACGTGACGCAATGCCTCTGTTTTTGTTAAACACATAACGGCATTTGACAGAATAACTGTATATTGTATGGCTTGTCTCAAGCTTTATCTAAAACCCTATTCGCCAACAGCACACGTGAAACCCACTCTCAATTATAGCATGCTCACGTGATCACGTACTCAATTTTCTGCTAAATGGAAATATTAGCAATAATTCAAATTGAACGTCGATCACACCACAATCCATCTCTCTCTGCGTCGGGGTAAGGACTCCACCTCGGGCCGCGCCCACCTCTGTCAGTGTCAAGTTGTTAACCTTGTGTCAACAGCGGCGCAGGACGTATTTGGGCTGGCTGATGGATGGGCCTTGGTGGACCTGTCCCGCACAAACATATTCTTGGAGTCAGCTGAGAGAGTGGTGCCGTACGTGTGAGTCAAGCCCTCCACCCACGCATAAGCACACGCATACACGGGCCCATACCCGATTAAAGACCTCTGGACCTGGGCTATATGAGGCCCCATTCTGTCACCTATTGACACCCTGTGTCGCAGCTCCAGACACAGATGGCTGAAGTTGACCTGCTGCCACAGTCAGCAGACCAAACGGATTTGACATTTTTCTTCCTGCAAATGGTTAATTTGACCCATGTCCTTCGCACCATTACGTTTTCTTGTGAGGGCTTGACATCATGTTCCCTTAACCGACCAGTTAAAATTAAGTTTGCTAACACACCCCGGGGGAAACAGAGAGATTAAGGGAGGGTCATTCCAAATTTCAACAATTATTTAGATTTGTATTTTGTTGTTATCTCAGAACTCAGATGAAAAACATGTCATTCTTCAGTGAGAAGATAATAGTGAATTGAATTGAACTAACTGAATGTTTGTTTATAGAGAGATACAAATATTTACATGTATGGACTTTAATAACTGTGAAATTATAGCTGTTTTTGGTATTCATTTGTTATGGAATTTCCAATACACATGCTGTAGCTGAACAGCATATCTACGGATGGGAAATAACATTGCATTATGTATACAGTACAGTAGGTACATTTTATGTCATGTTATGTACAGGATGTAGAACTCATATTTAAGATTATTAATCTAATATACAGTATTATGTCTATATGTATATATAATATACGTCATTTTTATTTTATTTATTTATTTTATTAAGTTTTACTGTGTTTTTACAGTATGTCTGTACTGCTAGAATGTAGCGTGGCAACATTCATATTTGTATGAAACCATCCCATCACATTGATGTATCACTCTCTGGTGATGAAGGGAGAAAAAAAGCGCAGTAATATCAGAAGAGCCTGTGAGCGCACGGCGCGGCGTGCAGACAGCTTGGCTGCATGACTGATCACTCGTCAATATCATGAGATCGTCCACCGCCATCACTCATCTGACCCGCGCGCTGTCACTCCACACAGCTGCTCTCTCTCTCTCTCTCTCTCTCTCTCTCTCTCTCTCTCTCTCTCTCTCTCTCTCTCTCTCTCTC
>JAODLL010000022.1:2387417-2420410 GCA_026546735.1 Forbesichthys agassizii | reverse complement strand
CTGGTCCAAACATACAGAGAGAGAAAGAGAGAGAGAGAGAGAGAGAGAGAGAGAGGTGACAGCCGGGATGAGAGAATTAGAGTTATTTGGTCATTCCTTGGGGACAGGGCTACTGCTCCTTTCTCTTTGGTAATGGAAGCAATGTGTCCATAATCCCAGTGAATGACTAATAAAGAAGAGCACCGCTTTGGGCCCGTTTCCCCAGCAGTATTATGGCTGGGTATTAAACTGAGTGCCTGCATAATACTGTCAAGTCACTCTTTTCTCAAACACATTCACAGCCACTTATTTATTTCTTTCTCTGTATATCTCCATTTTAACAAATGGAAATGAATGTGTTGTTTATGAGGGAAGATTGTTGTCATCGGTTTGAAAGCTCTTTATTAAGTCTGGGATGCGTGAGTCATCAGATGGCCAGTGATTCCTTCAATCAGGACACTTGAGGCACTTGGGAACACTCCCGTGGCAGAATCCAGACACTCCTTGAATACCAATAAGCCATGACACAATAACCCACAGCCCTGCACTTGATACCACAATATTCCCCTTTAAATGCTCCTTAATGGGCGTGTTAGCGTTATACAAGACGCTCATTATACACTTTAATTGGTTCTGTTGGTACTGGCTGCATTGTTGATTGGCCAAGCCAGACTCCTGAGTTTGTAGGGGTCATTGGAGGTAGACTGCGGTCCATAAATGAGGTCTTGCTGGATCCAGGGCTGCTCTGAGGGGCTGATTCAGAGTGGCCACAGGTGGGGGTCTTATTGTGGCTACATGAGGTCATGCTGTCTAATGCTTAACAAGTGGGGCCCATGAAAGCCAATCTAGAGATGATCGAACCATTGTGTTCTAATTAGGATGGGGATGATGTTACCACCGCTGAGATATGTTCTCCTAAATCTAAATCCCTCTAGAAAATTAGGTTACAACAAGAAATAATGACAATAAATATCAATAGTTGTCCAATTAGATTAACCTGAATGTGTTTAAAATATCTACAGTAACGTGATTTTTAATGGTAAGTTTTATTCATTTCAGATAGGCCTATAGTTTGATTGTAGACTTGTGCACAACAATATGAAGTGTTTCATCCATTCATCCATCAGAATAAAAGTGTGTGGAAGATCCCATCCGTAATAGGCCTATTCCGACTCCACTCCATAGCGATATTACGACATAACATGTATCCACTTGCCTGCCTGTGGTAGACTGTGAATGCGTTGGAAATAACCAGAGCGTAGTGAAGTGAGGGATGCAAAAGATAGATCTCACCTCTACATATCATTATACACCTCTCCCTGATCCCTTTCACCCGCCTACCCCATCCTACCCCTATCATCTTTGTCTCATTGATTTGCCCCATAAAAGGTGTTTAATTCAATCACAAGGAAAGTGAGTGCCTGTTTTCCTAGTCTCTGTCGATAGCCGTATAATCAATTAGAGTGGGCCTCTCTCTCTCACAGACGTTTTCCTCTGCTACTGTATTCTCTACTCTCTCTCTCAAACCCCCCATCCTTCCACACACACACGCACGCACACGAACACGCACACGCACACACACACACACACACGCACACACACATACTGTACATTTACTTGTTTTGTTTTGAGTGAGCCCTATGACTTCACGTAGTTCAGCGTAGGCTAGTGGACAGGATTATGAATATAATATGTCACTGGGTCTGCTGCACTTTACAGCAGATGGCGCTACTCAGAAATAACCCCGGACTGCTGCTCCCTCGAGCAAGGCAGTTCTCACCACGTCCCCATCAAAGTTAATGAACGTATGTACTTCCAGTGGCATTTCTCCACATTACACAAGTGTATTTGTAATATGTTGTAAGGTGAATTCACATGGGTAACAGCAGAGCGCTCAACACAACGCCTACCCACTAGACAATAAAGGGAATGAAGAAATAAAAGCCCCGATTCATCAAAATCACACAAGACTCTACCACCCAGTAAATTAAACAATATTTCATAATCACTCTGACAATAACACCGGAGACAGCAATTTGGACTAAGAGCTCCTCCTTAGTGGAGGTGGACACACACACACACACACACACAGATAATTATCAGAGCGGACATGCTCTGGAGACCCCAGACACTCCCTTAGTTTACCTGCCCAATCAACTGTCCAACAACAGACTCCTACACAGCCTTCATTTATCTTGTCTGTGTGTGTGTGTGTGCGTGTGTGTGTGTGTGTGTGTGTGTGTGTGTGTGTGTGTGTGTGTGTGTGCGTGTGCGTGTGCGTGTGCACATCAACCTAATTACCACCATGAAGCCACCCCACAAAGGTCTAATTCAGAAACTGTGGCGCTGTCCAGAGACATGGGAGGTGTGTAATTAGCACTCCATTATTATAACACGCGCACACACGTGCACACCCATACACACACCTAACAACATTCAGCAAGGTTTAGCTGGTTACACTTCAGGAGTTGTCTGGGAACTTAAGGACAGTGAGAAGTCATCTAAGTTAATGTCGGGTGACACCTAGCACACCCTGTAATGTAATGTAGTGATTGTAATGTTCTGAACCCGTTTAACAGAGTGATACTATTTATCATGGGCCATAGAAATGATCAGGGCTGTGCCCTATAATACACGCGTTAACTTCTTTAAACACAATTTGCCTGCATTTGGAATATATGAAGCAAGCGCGAACTGATTCCCAGATGTTCCGTCCTGTAATAATCTGATTGATTTTCAATAATTTACATTCTGTTCAAAGGGCACTGTAGGAGATAACAAGTTAAATATCTTAACGATTATGTATTCATTACTGTACATTCATGAACAATGCACTTTTTCAATGATGCTCTGCTAGCTACAGTACATCAGCAGTGGATTAATCACAGATGTATTAGTGTTTATCTCATAGTGATGCTAACTGTGTCAAATGGCATGGCTAATATCTATCACTAATGAACTCTAGATAGACACTGACAGAACATGTGACTTTTTTAACCAAACACACAAAACGTTGAAGCAAAGCAAACACGGAACTCACCTCCTCTCCAAGAAATCTCCATGTTTGCTGAATGCAAATGAACTTTCATTTATTACCTTGGAGGCCACGAGCAGGGTGTTTGGAGAACGTGCAGGTGGGGCTGAAGGTGTGAAAAACCTCATCATTCCAACCTGGCCCAAAATGCATTCCATCCCATCCTTGTCCCAGCTGTTGGTGAGGGGTGTATAATTGTGTCAAAACCCTCCATTCCACTCCAAGAGTGCTCCCCTAAAGCAGTTAGACCCCCCCCCCACACACACACACACACACACACACTCACAAACACACACACATGGTCTTGGGCGTCATCATTTTCCAGCAACCATCCATCTTCGGACTGCGATTAATTCTCTTCATTTCCGAGCACAGGCCATAAATCCTGGCACACTTAATTAATTTCACGGCCAACGTGGGGCTCCCGTAAAGCGGGGATTGTTCTCGCAAAAGCCCATATTAATTATGCTATTTTACAGCCATCTCATTCAAGGCCGTGTTTCATCTTTCATAATTACATTTTCAACAACAACAGGGGCAACAAAAGGAGTCTAATTATGGATTTGGCGGCACGCTCCTTGTAATAAGTCAATGTTAGCGTCGGCCTGCACTATAATGCTATGCGTTACAGCACGCAGTGAACAGTCAGCCATCGACGGGCCATTCATATTTTATTATTGTTATTATTGTAGTGGTTGTTCAAGCTGGGCGCTAAGAGGAGAAATATAATGCAGAACATATTGAAAACATTTGGTGGCTGGTAGACATAATGTATGATGCATGTTGATGAAGTTAGAAGAGATTATTGTCACATTGAATCTCTGGCGGTCATTACTCTCGTGCTGGAGTTAGTTGGGTCTCTGTGGTGGAGCCTATCTGCTGTTTTCCTGATGTGCACACACTCAGTTTTCTGCTAGTGTGTTGTTAACCCCACACCCCAGGCAGGGTCACTGCAGGTGTGATATGTCATGTCCCATGTGCTTGTTATAGGCCAGCTAGTGCAGTGTTTCTCAAAGGCGGGCACCTCCTGAGTGGTCATCACACACTTCAGGATTATCAAGATTTAACTCCCCCATATAGTTTAAAATAAACATTAAATACTGTATATATTGTTGGTGTTTACAGTAGCATGTTTTATATTATGTTTATGGCTCAAGTATCTCTTCATGAAATATATATTTGAACAAGCTACAAACTTACTGTAATGCTAATGCAATGTTACTGTAATGCACCATTTATTTTAATAACATAACAGTGCATGCATTTTAGTGATGATTAGAAGATAGAACTATTTAGAAATCTTGTAATCAGTTCTCCACCCCTCTAATGCCATCATGTTGACCCGCATATTGGGAACCACTTTACACGGAGTTGAGCGGTGAAGGGTGACTTGGTGTCGTGTTATCCACTATTGAACTCAGACTTTGTTTCACCACAGGTCACCTCGCAGTCGCCGTGGGTGACAAAGGCTGCGCTAATAGCCACCTACACACTTCATCCTGCATTCAGCTGTCCACCCACACACCCAAGCTACTGATCATAACACACTCACATGCAATCATACAGTACCACACAGGCCTCTCAGACGTGCCCTGATGCACTGGCTGTCATAGCGACCAGAGGACGTCAAATAGACAGAAGACCTGCGGAGGTGTAATGAGTTTGTGTATTTGTAATTACAGGAATTTCATAATCTACTGTGTGTATCTTCAGAAATGGAAGAAAATACAATAAAGCAAAAAACACAAACCAGATATATGTTTTAGCCATCAACGATCAAAGCAGGGGAAGGGGAATCAGATGTTTTGGTGAAGATATTATCTACTAGAATCAATTATTTTAAATGTATGGACCCATATTTTTCTACCTCTGCATATATTATTGCAAACTGTTAATTGACTATTAATATCTTATCAACTTGATAACTAAAGGGTTAGTAAACGAGCAAGTACATTTAACGGATTAGATAGATTTGGTTACATAGTAGCTCAACATGCGTACACAGTTAACATCAGAATTGTACCCTTGTGAACGGTGTTGTGAAGGGTATTGTGAAGGGTATTGTTAAGGATATACGGTCCTGAAGGTGAATTTGTTACTGGGAGTGTAGTAATAGTGGCCGCCTTCCATGACCTGCTCTGACAGTTAGAGCGCAGCAATGTCACCTCTGATCAGTGGTGTCACAGTCCACCGCCACATAACCCCTTCACTTCCTATTAGACTCCTAACGCATGGCACAGCCCATAAGTCTTTGACAGCGACCTTGAGTGCATGTGTGTTCATTCATGTGCAACTGCCAGTGTCTACGCCTGTGTTTGTTTGTTTGCGTGTGTGCGTGCATGTGTGCGAGTGTGTGTGTGTGTGTGTGTGTGTGTGTGCATGTGCGAGTGCATGTGTGTGTGTGTGTGTGTGTGTGTGGGCGTGTGCGTGTGCGTGTATGTGTGTGTGCGCGTGCATGCATGCGTGTGTGTGTGTGTGTGTACATGACATCTCCGCCCCTCTCCTCCGCTCCTTCCTTCAAGGCCATCAGTAATCAGTGGAGGTTAAAAGTTACAAATCACCCGCTCCTTCTCTCCCGCCTCTATAACCTTCTCCCCCTCCCCCCTCCCCCTTCACAGATATCCTTATGCCGTGGCCGAGTGAGGGCCTCTAGGGGCCTGGGTCTCATGCGTATAGTTGGGGCCACGGCTCCTGTTGAGGGTATGCAGGGACCTGTGTGTGGGGGTGGTGGATATGGGGGGGGAATTACCCCTATGCTTTAATTGGCCTTATCATTTTAGCAGGCTGACAGAGATGGATCACCCATCAGGAGACTGCTCCACTGCTACTGTCTGCGCAGGGGCCAAGATAAGAGGGAGAAGAGGCCCTCGGTGGGAGAATAAGGGAGGAGGAGAGAAATGTAGGTGAAGGAACGGGAGTAGAACATTAAGGACACGGAAGAGGAATTAATCCTATATCCGATAACATTAATTCGAGAGGAACTCGGACAACGTGAACAAATAACCACCATTACACCGGCGTGGAAGAAATCAGTGGGAATACCTAGGAATGTGTGCTCCTGTTGTCTCTGTGCTAGGCTTATAGTGTGTTTCTCTAGTGTGTGTGTGGTGGGTAAGGGCCAAGGAGGGAGCCATGTACCAGCATGGAGCCTCGCTGGGAGCTAACAAGCGGCACAGCTGTGCCTACATTACTCAGGACCTGTAAAGCTGTCATTGGAATTAAGAGGAAGCCATTATAGGTGCCCATACACGTGCCTTAATACAAAATGCTACTCTTCCCCGCAGGCCGGGTAGAGCAAACTAATTTTAGCTGCTTAGTGAATCATCTTAAAATTAGAAGCCTCACTTTTTTCCCCCCACTGCGACTGATGAAACAGACCAGAAGTTCAGTTTAGATTTGTTTTCTTTTGTGTTGTTGACTTGAGATGGTTTCCACGGGCTCCATTGTGGAAAAGTCTTCCATTTTCAGACATGTTTCTCCTGTGCTTGTAGCATAAACAACTTGTGGAAACTGGGTGATGAATACATGAAGAATTGTTGTGAAGACGTCCGCCCTAAAATATTGTTTTGTCTGTTGATAATCCCTTACTGTCCCTCTTTCCATCCAACCTTACCTGTCATTCTTACTAAGAACAGCAGAGGCTTCTTTGATGGGAAAGAGAATATATGAGCCTCTTGCCTTCCGCGTCTGGGGTAGCGAACATACTTATATGGAATGTTGTATGTTCTCGCTCTCTCTCTCTCTCTCATGAAAAATGATGAACTATAAGGAAGACAATAATAAAAATAGCACTATGAGTGGACAGGCCAGAGCAGTCCATTACTCACAACTGCTTTGGGCCGCATGGTAAAAATGTGCTGCTCACTGCAAAAGCATGCATCAACCGCCATCCCAAACAAATGGGCTGTCGGCAACATATTTACCTCCAATTGTTCAGAGATCGTTGCGGCCTCTCCGGACAACTCACGCCTGTTCGTCTGAAATAAAAGACGTGATTGGAGTGACGACGTGAATGACAGCACCACCGTAAAGGCGGAATTGGTCACGGAGGACATTTAGGGTACAACTTAACTTAAATAAAGTAACATTTGCAATCACACAACATTGAGACATGCATATGCATTTACGCAAATTATTGATGTCATAATGTTTGGAGGCAAAACACTTTCTGATATGTATGCATAAGCGTTTGTGGATTTTAAAATAAAACTACGTTATCTTGGGCAGTACCGCACTTGCAGTTTATAATTGTCTGTTTTGGACAAGCAACTAGTGAAATGTATTCTATAATATAATAATAATCTTAATTTATATAGCACGTTTCATATAGAATTGCAGTTCAAGGTGCTTTACAGAGAGGGAATACATGTACAGTTGTGCTTCCCACAAACAATACAGAAATACAGAGAAACAACATTAATACAAATGGTTACAGCAATCAGATAAAAAAATACATACAAGAAGAATTAAATAGGTGCAAAAAATAACACAATAAAGATATATATCATGATACTGAAATGACACGTTAAAAGAAACAGACAAAAATAGACAAGCTAACTGACCTGGTGACACCTGTCAGTGTCATTGGTATGCTAGTGCGTGTGAATGTACGGGTGTAGCCTATATCCCCCTGTCGGCAAACAAGAAGTATCTTTCGAATTACTAGTTCTTAGTGTTTTCTGTCCTAGACCAGTGACCTCAAACATCCACTATGACCTCTCACTAAACAGATGGGATGGGAGGGAGTAGGAAAACAGAGACTTGGGATGCTGGGAAGGGAATACCGGGAGTGTTGTTTATAAACAGTGCAGTTGACACAGAAGCAGCAAAGGAGGTGAGTTAACATCAACCACGCATTTCACACACCCCACCCCTTTCACATCCCATTGACAGAAATACATTATTGTCGCTGGAAGACTGGGACTATAGGCCTTATGGTTGGTAATAATTTCCCTTGGCAGGGCATTTAATGCACTTATCTTTCTATTCTTAGTCGTTTGTGTTTTAGGAGGCCAATCAGAACAACGTCGGACCCCTGCGGACCTCAAGGCGGGCTTCAGGCCGGCTGAACAGTGCAGCTTTACAGCTGAACATCCACCCATTTGCTGGTGTGACACATCTGTGTTTAATGACAGGGAGCTCCTTCTAAACGGGTCTCTTGATTAAGATGGGTCTCCGCATCAGCCCTGTTTATTTGCTGCGGAGATCGTTAGCTGGGATGTGCCCACTAATGATGAGTAGTTTACAATATGGTGTTCAGGCGTAATCGGCCTCCTGTCATCTCCCGTGACGGAGAAGAAGCCATCCCAGCCTGTAGCTCCTCCATCCTGCCGAAGCAGAGGCGGCTGCAAAACCTCACGTCAATAAACAGGAAGGAAGTTAAACATTTTCTCTTTCGTTGATTGTTCACATCAGCGCTTCACAAAGCATGCTAGATGATTGGTACTTCAAATAAACTGCCCGAGGCAAACGAGTTATCAGAATCAAATGCACCTTTATTGTCGCATTAGGGGGAAGTTTACCGCTGAGATGCATGAAGCAAACGGCATTTTTATTACAGCTACCACAAACACACACACCCACAACATCAACGCTGATTACTCTACATTCTTTCTCTGCATTTATGTTTGTGTTTGTGTGTGTGCGCGTGCGTGTGTGTGTGTGTGTGTGTGTGTGTGTGTGTAGGTGATGAATGAATTGCAATAACGTGAATTAAGCTAAAAGAAATAATGAAAGGAAACTGAATGGCGTGTCGATGCACAGAAGAGGAAAAGAGAACAAGATAGAGCTGGCAAGGGAAAGTGAGCAGGGGAGCTGGTTGTTTAATTTATGTTGGGAGTGGGAGAGACTGGCAGTGATACATGGGTTTGTTAGTCAATTGATAAAGGAGAGGAAATTTCTAAAAAACATTCATCACCACGAGATATGGCCACCATACATCACCTATTTGCAAACAACAAGGGCTAATATTTATCCCTGGGAGGGACACAATGACCCTCACATGTGAATACACACACACACACACACACACGCACACACACACACACACACTGCACATGCACGCATTGACACACACACAGACACACACACGCACGCACGCACGCACGCATGCATGCACGCACACACGCACACACACACATACACACACGCGCACACACACACACACACACACACAACCCATTACCTAATTAAGCTAAGAGAATAGGGGGTAATTGGAAAAATAACACAGAGTATAAAAAAAACAAAATGGCATGCATTTCACCCCCTTTATTCTAATATGTGTGTGTGTGTATGCGCATGTATGCATGTGTGTAATACAGATACATATTGCCCCACTTGTAGGCTTTTACAGCTGCACTGGGGCCAGTAATGGAGTGTCTGCTAGAACAGGTCCAGATAAGAAAGTGGAAGAGCAGAATCTGGTGGGCTTATATGTTGAGCTGGATGTATTGTACCCCCCCCCCCCTTCCCCCCACACACACACACACACAGAGTAAGGCTGTTTCTGATACATTGCTGCAGGCAAAATCTTTCATCTTTCTCTTCCCTGAGTCAATCCACTATGTGGGGAGTCTTTTAAATTGTCACAGCCAATATTTAATTATTCAATACAATGTGATCAATCACGACTTAATACGCCTCAATTCCCTCTCAACCCCCACCTCCTCATGTTCATACTTCCAAACCACCCAATAACACCCCCCACCCCCAAACACACACGCACACAGAGCATTTTAGAGTCCAAACTAAATAAATAAACCAATAAATACATTCCAATGCCTCATGGGCGGTTTCCATTAAAATCAAGAAACAAACAAATAAAAGTGTTTAATAAATGTAGCTATAATGTGAGTGTGTGTGTATGTGTGTGTGTGTGTGTGTGTGTGTGTGTGTGCGTGCGCAAGGGTGGGATAGGAGGATGTATTGGGGGCGTCTTTGTTGCGACTCATAGCCCAGATGGATGACTTGTACGTGGGAGTGTATTTATTTTGCGGCCGGGCGACACCAGGAGATTTGTTATTCCCCGGCGTTGCCGAGTTTTTCACATTGCTCCACATCCTAGGGAACATATTTCATCCCCACACCCCCAGTCCCCAAACATATTTATTTACAGGCTCCTGTACCTATACACCCCCAAGTGCAACACATGCGCACATACTGCTCCTAACACATTATATACGTGGACACGCATGTATACGCTCTATATATATACACTCCGTCTAATGTGAAAAGGAATGCAGAGTAGCCACTGTGTAGCTTGAGCACGATTAAGCTCACGTACATGCAGCACACACAGACACACGTGAATACATAGTTTACAGGAGTTGTTTTCAATCAACATTGAGGAATCGTTTCATTCCATTTCCGATTCAGGCCGTTATTGTTTTCATACTGTAATATGCAGTATATTTCCCACCAAACACACCCCATTCTCCATCTGGAGACAACGTTCAGATTGAAATAATGAACTGTACTTAAAACATATTGTAAAATAAAACCAATTAAAGGTTTAACGTGCTGTTAGAGCGCACATAATGTACATGCATGTGCACCCTAGCTGTAGATCGTTCATCTGTTACCTGAGTCGAGCGCTTTGTCACCCCATTAAACGAGGTGAGAATGAATGTGTCCTGCATGTCTCATTGATTCTAATGGAGGAAGCATGGCACACCTGTCTGTGGCGCTGGGACAGAGGGTAGCTCAATGGATTTCAGAAGCAAAGCTCCACTTCACTGAGGGAGCATTACCTTTAACAATAAAAACACACGCACACACACACACACACATACACACATTCCTGTGTGTCTCTTCACACTTAAATATATTTTAGCCAGTATATTACGACCCTGATATATGTCAAAACATGTTAATGTATGTGTAAACACACACACACACACAGCTATGTCTATATATGATGCTATTAAGTTTTGTCCTTAATAAAGAGGGGAGAGACAGAGAGAGAGAGAGAGAGAGAAAGAGGGAGTGAGAGAGGGAGGGAGAGAGAGAGAGACAGACAGAGAGAGAGGGAGAGAGAGGAATCGAAAAGACTTACAGAGAAATGACGAGTGTTAGAGCAGAAAAAAAAGGAATGGCGCAAACAAAGAGTACAAGGCCAAAAAACGAATACCATCCCTCAACCCCCCCCCCCTACCCGCCCTCACTCCCTCCCTCCCGCCTAAGAGGGAACCCTGAGCTCAGTGTGTTAATAAAGCAGGGAGGTAGACATGGTGAAATGCCAGGCACTCTGCTTAGAAATGAATAACCTGGGGATGTGCTGGCTCTCTGACGTGTGTGTGTGTGTGTGTGTGCGTGTGTGTGCGCGCACATGCGCGTACACGGCTTTGCAAGGGAGGAGGATGTTAGGGGGTTCCTTGGCCTCAGGTCTCTCCGTGTGTGTGTGTGTGTGTGTGTGAGTAATGTTTCAGGCTGCCAGTGTGATGGTCTTGCCCCATCTATAACCATTTGCACTGAGACGCACATACAAATACAAACACACACACACACACACAGTATATTAATCAGGGGGAAACAGGGCAGGGGGACGGACAGGGCGGCAGGCTGGGCTCATCCATCCCCTTCTAACACAGACACTCACACAGACGGTATCGCTGCCTTGCCTGCACCCGCCATCACCTTCACTGTGCCTGGGCCACAGGACGGGTGCTCACACACACACTCACACATCCGCACGCACACACACACACGCATGTGCACGCGCATTAAATATCTGAGGGAATCAAATGTGCTACACACAATGAAAAAAAAAAAACAATTATGTCGATGATGATTTTATCCGAAGCAGCTTACAGTGAGTACAGTTACTTCTAAAGGAGCAGGTATGCTAAGCTAAAGGATGCTTACATGATGGGGAATGAACCTGACGCTCGCCGCCAGAAAGCTCCGGAAATGCCAGCATGAAGCAGCAATATTCATGACAGAGTGGAAGCAGGGAAATATCCGTACATCAGAGCCTTATGCCGTCTTCAAGCTGAAGCTTTGAATTCCAACAGGACTGAGGGGAAAAGGAGGTTGACGTCGTCAGAGACATCTTGTTTTGCATTCTCGTGCAAAGCCCAAAACCAGATGATAACGCGAGGAAACAGATGAACCTGAGAAATCATGTAAGAAATTGTTAGAGTATAACTAAACTGAGACTTCCCTTCAAAGGACTGCTCTTGTCTCAATTTATGTGCACATCTGTTTTGACATCTTCCTGGGATTAGACGGCAGTCCATGGACTCAACCCATGTTTGTGTGTGTATTATAAAAGTGCATGACTTATCGCTGGATGAATACACACAGTTATCTAATGTGAAGGCAGGCGGCTGGACACTGCCTGGCAGCGAGTGCCCATTCTGTGGGTTTAGAGTAGATCAGGGCGTGGTCAAGTGGTCAGCGAAGTGGTCGGACGACCTGTAGTCTGCTGAGTCAAGTCCCAGGTGAGGCATAGAGCAGCTTCCACTGGGCCGCAGGACGTGCACTTAACCTGCAGTAATTACCGGAAACAACACCCAGGACATGGCAACATGGAACTCCTGTGTGGCTGGGAGATTTCAAATTGCTCTTCGTCTCTTGAGGCTCGCTTTAGTCTCTTGCAATGTTTATGTGGACTATATTAAAGCTGTGGCTTGTGCTGTACACTATAGGGGCCTGCAATAGCGTAGTATCTTGGCATTTTAAGAGGCCCTGCATGGGCCAGGGTGTTGTAAACACACAGAATATCTTGTGTTTTGCCTCATCCCTCTGTTAAGAGGGTTTAGAACACACACATATGCCCAGGCAGTACAGCATAGTACAGCAGATTGTGTGTATTTACGGGCACCCACTTTCCCTCACCCTGCCCCCTTGTGGCCACAACTGCACACCACAGATGCACACACCCTCTCCAAACATGCCTCAGGTTAATCAGGAGAGAGAGAGAGAGAGAGTGACAACAGCAGCCGACTCATCTCCCCATCAAATCCAGTGAGGCATCAGGCATTACCATTAACAGAGACACGAACGGCTGACGCTGAGTGGGATGTAAAGCGAGAAGTAAGCGCACAGAGGAAAAGGGCGGGGTACCACCAGATGGAGACGATGAAAGAGGGGTGGAAGAAATAGGTTAAAGGAAAGGAGGATAAAACGAGCATAGGAAGGAGGAGAAAGGAGCAAAGCACGTGGAGGAGAGAGGGGAGCCTGCGACTGAGACCCAAACGGCTGCTAAAAATCATTAATCTTGTGGGGATCTGTGTCAGTGCACGTCGGCAACACAAAGAGCTCTCGGAGCAGCAAGGAGAGCAGCTCAGTGACCCGAGCCCAATTGGCTGAGAAAGGCCCACCAGGCTTTAATAGACTTTTGCTGATCCGACACTTGTTTGCTGGGAACCACAAAGAAGCGATTGCAGGAGCTGACAAGGGCCTGCAGGCCTGGGGGCTCCCCTCCCGGCCAGTGATGAATGACCCAGGGTGGGCAGGGCCACGGCCAGGGCCGGGCCAGGGGAGAGGGGTGAGAGAGAGGGGTGAGAGCGAGGAGAGGGGGGGGGGGACGGGGAGAGTTGTATGTGAGGAGGAGGGGAGGAGTGCAGATTTCAAAGTAATCTTTAACTTTAAGCCCCACAGTCTCTGAAATGAAGCCCTCTGTCTCGGACACAGTGTTGCCTATTGCTCCCAGTGGAAGCCCGCCATCCCTTCTTTCTTCTTGAGCTTTTGTCGTGGTGGCATTTAAGTGGCATTATTCACTGGCTGGATGACCAAGTGAAGGAGTCCCTTTGAGAGGCCTGAAAGAGACGGGTTTTAACTCCTGAGACCAGAGTAGCCTCTTAAAACAACACTAAGTGGGGACAAATGCTTACTGTGTTGTGTGGATTCATTCATAGTTTCCTGGGCCCAAAGCAAACTTATAAACGACCAGCATCCAAATGAATTAAATAACCATCTAATGCCATAATACAAGTGAATTAATGAACAACTAATGGCTGATTAAGAGGAAAACTCACATTTTAAATCGTGTCTAGTGTACAGTGTAATTTACACATTGTATAGCCATTATATCAGCATCAGTGTACCAACAAGGTTATGCTGCTATGTATTAATTTAGCAGTTCCTTCAATGGGATTGCGGACTTCTTAAAACCTTGAAGAGTGGTTTGATAGAAGACCTGATCATTAGTGAATGAATAATCTTTAGCATTCACGTCCTCTTTCCCACAGATCTAGGTGATTATATGACTTGGGGGAGCAAACATAAGTCCATCTGATGATTTAAGACCCCCAGGAGGACTTTTGCACCTCCATTGTCTCACTGCTTTACTACATTGCTTATTTTCCCCCCTGCTCCAACGTTATTTCCCTCATCTTGTATAGCCTCATGTCCCCTCAGGGTCACTGGCCTGGAGATTCCCGGAAGATCTGTCCGTCTCCGCATGGAGCCAAGGTAGCCATGCTGAGACAGCCATGGAGGGAACAGGTACCGTCATTTGCAAAAAAGCCCTGCTGTTAAAATAGGCAGTGTCTACTGGATGATGGAAAACTCGTGTCTCCCTTTGTCTTATCTTCTTCACTGTCTTATTCATCCCTATACAAACACGTAATACTGAAACTCAAGCAAACACCTCAGATATATACGTCATTGCTCCCTTGATTACATAATTTACAGTAAATATTCATTAATGATTATTGTTTTGCCCTGAATAGACAGTTTGTGCTAAAAATACATGTTAAATACTGCTTTTGCATGCATTGCAATACAGGCAGCTTACTACTCAATAGGTTATAAGCATACGTTATAAGTGTCAGAAGATTATTTTAAAGTTAATTGCAGTGTCCACTTATCATAGGTGCTGAAGGTAAGGACAACATGTACAGCACACCTCTACATTGCACAGATGTACTCTATGAAATAATAAATACTCCATCTATTTTTTTTTTTGTTGTATATAGACATGTTGAGTTGAGAACAGCAGTAGAACGTCAACCCTCATCATATATATTTTACCAGGAAAGTTTGTGATAACTATATTGATGTGTTCTGACAGACCGAGATAATGTCAACTCAATCATTTCAGTTTCTGCAGAGGAATTTAGATGTGCTATAACCAAATAAAGATATTAGAATTGCCTTAAGTTAACATTCCATAAGCAATCTTTGTGTGAAATGAATTTGCAACTTTATGTGCACCATTTTCACAGTCAGTTCTGGCAGCCCGTCAAGACCTCCTGGACAGCAGGAGGAGTGACAGCGGCTGTCACTCCAATAGGTGGTTTTGTACACATGTTGAGCATCTGTATCATCTCCTTTTTTCTCTACATTATATTGTCTTTTTTTTTGCATGACAGTGACTTGTGAGGGCTGAAATAAGCAGAGAAAGGTATGCTGTTGCTTCTCAGAAGAATGTAATGCAATCATCTGAATCATCAGATCCAGAACTGGAGTCAAATACTTCTATAGAAAATATGTTCCATTTTAATTTGTTGTTTCCCACTGATATTAAACAGGCTGTAATTAGTTGGAAAATAAAAATAATAATAAAGCTTCTATAAAAATACATATTTTTGCATTTACAGTAATGCAGAATGTTTTTGAGCCCTTTACAATGTTATTTTATGCAGACCCCGAAACATTCAGGATAGAGATACAATAGAAAATATGTTTTTTGTATATGTATTTATTATTATTTTTTGTATAATATTAATTCTGATAATATTAATATAATGAATTAATTCAATAATAATAATTATTGTATAATATTGTAGGTATACCTTAAACGCAAGTATAAACAGCTGTAAATAAGCAATACCTTGTGAAAAGGGGGGTTAAAGTGTCTGTCAGAAAAAGTATGGAAACTTAATTAAGAGTTTTGTCTATTTTTGAGTCTTTAAAATCTATTGGTCTTCTTACACAGTTATCATTAATAACATGCTGTATACATGATTTGATTGGTGTACATATGCCTTGGTTTACACTTACAATGGTGTACTGTATGCAGCCTGTCACTGCCGCCAAAGTAACATGCTGGTAAAGAATAACAATGATACAAATTATGTTATTTTATACATATTTTAAAAATTCAGTTTCTGTGTGTACATTACAATATATTTTGTTTCAGTGTGAACTGCTTTTTATTGTGTCTCAGTAGGGTCATTAAACACAAGCTGTGAGCTATCTATGGGGCTAGTAATTGGTTACTTTTTATTACTAAGTATTTAATATTGTGTTATATCTTTCAGTTGACAGATTAACTTTAGACCCAGATTAATATATGCAAAAACCGTGAGGGGACAGCACCAATCCACAATGATGAGTTTAAATGTGCCCTCTAGTGTCTAAATGTATGTAGTGTATGTATGTATATTGTTATACTGAATTTAGTAAATATCCATAATCTAGAGGGAAGGACAGTGGCTATGGTGATCAACACACAGGCATATGTCATGGGTTCGATCCACCTCATGCCTATAGGAATCCTGCAAAGCCTATGCTTCATAATACCTGGAATAAAATAGCAAAACTGCTATTTATCAAGATCATATTTGCTCATTTTTAAATACAGGTTTCTTTGAATATGATGAAGACATTTTTTGGATGTAAATATTACAATTATCAATTATTCAAAATGTGCTTTAAAATAGCTCGAGACCTTGATTCACACAAACACCTTTCAAGAGACCAAGGACTACACACTAAACATTTGTGAAATAAACTATTAATACACCATGTTTTTGTGGGACCTAGTGTAAACAGTACATTGCCACATTAAAGTACACTCTTTCATTCCTTAGTGATTTACCACCAGATTGTGTCTGCATAATATTATGCAGGATATTATACTAACATATAAAAATATTACTAAAAGAAAAGGTGCTACAAAATGGGCCTTAAACCCATTTAAATTAAATGCATTCATAAACTAATCCATTATTAATCCAAAATACATATTTTCTGAGATTCTTTCATATGAAAGTATAGACAGCACTCATATGTATCCAGAGATTGTGACAACAAAAAGTATGCATTTTAAGGAAATACCACCAAAGGTTGAAAAGCATTTTATTTCTCTCTGAACGGCACTGGCAAGTATGTTAGAGATATAGCAGCAATATACACAAAAGTACAAAGAAACATGCAGGCTAACTTTATCTATTTTCCAACCTATGACTGATATACAGATGTCCACCAACAATGTTGACTATACTTTTCACAGCAAATGCATAAGAAAACATGAACAATATGTCAAGGTTAGTTGGTTTCCACTTGAAACTTACATTTTCTCCTCTTTCAGCATGGATGGCTGTTCTATTTTGCAAACAATGTGCCAAATCTTTGTGATGCAAATATGTGTGAATTGTTAAATCAAACACCAACATCTCAGTTCCAGTGCTGATATTTTGAGTAGGATATTTTATGTTCACTCTCTGGCCTTTGCTAGCCTCCAATTCAGGATGGGTCAAGGGTAATATTGGGTTTCATATAATAGAAAGCCATAATTATAACAATGATTTTGGGTGTGGGGTTATACATTTCTGTACTTTTAAAGTTGTAGGATTATCATGTCTGAGAAATTACATTTATTTTATTTCATTTACAATAATGGTACGCTGTTAATATGCATCAATATAACAGGATATGGTCATAATTGAAGCTAGCTGGCAGTAATATTCTCACACTATGTTTAGATCTTCAATAAAGTGCTATAGGGTTACATAAAATTAGTTGGTGTGCACATTGTAGCAGTATGACTACTATTTAAAAATTGAAAAGTATATTTTAAAAGATACTGTTTAAATATTGTACCAGTTCACAGTTCAACATATATCATAAAATATCTGATATTTCAGTGGCATACAATACACAGCAGTAAATTTATTTATGATACATGAGTTAAGGTTACAACTATTAGTCTCAGTATCCATTAGGCTGTTTAACATTTTTCTAACATGGTGTACAAATTGAAACAATACCACAGCCCAAATGAATGGAATATTTCGGGGTGTTTTCTTGGACTGCATCAGAGTGTGGGGTTGTTTTTGTTCATTGTAGGACAGAAAGTGTTAAAAAGTTTTGGTCTATGTCTCATAAACACAAAGCTCTTTGGCTATAGAGATTTTGGCCTTTGTCTTGAGTGCATTTTGTGCAGCACCAAAGCACATTTCTGACTTGGCTTTGCGGCTCTAATTGATTTGACATGCTAGATCCAATATCCTTTTCATGATAGTCAAACTTAGCATGATAACTTTGTTGCCCTGCTTTTTTTCCACTTTATGAACATATAGAGTTTCCACAAACTGTGTCCACTGGAGAGAGTTTTCTCTCCCCACCCTTCCCCCAGTAGAAAGAAAGATATATCATACAGTGTTGGTTGTTGAAGCAAAATGCATACTGTAGGCAATATACACAATAGAAAAAACATCCTGATACAAGCTTCAACAAAAGCTTTTTATGTTAATGTAATATGAGATGACATTGTCATCTTTGGTCATGTTGAAGCATTGTTTATTTAATGTAGAGGTGTCACTACATGGTTCTTAATGTGGATTTAGATTTTTAGCTTGTTAGATGATGATGATGATGATGATGATGATGATGATGATGGTAGTATGTTTTGTTTGGCAGTTTTAGACTTATCCCATCACTGTTATGAGCTTCAGCTATCTTCCACCTGCCACATGCAATCTAAGTGTGAATTAGCTTGACCCAACAACGCCTATTTATTCTATTGACTATATTTTTTTTTATCACACATTAATATAAACGGAATTAAGCACTTTTTGAAATGATAAATCCATTAAACATGGACAATTATCACAACTTCATAAGGATTCAGAAAAGTCAAGTGATCCCTCATGTGGTTCTGAGTGTCGATAATTTGCACGGATGTGTTACACTAGCGTGTGGCTCATCCACGCGTCCACGGAGGCTCTGTTGTTAAATTAGTGCTACCATTAGGTGACCGTGGAGATTTTGTGCGTTGATGGAACTTGTGAACAAAATTCCTCCTTCAAAGCTGGTGAACTCCCGCATCTCTACCATATTTCCCTCCTGGGTTCCATTGTTTGCGCTTTTCGCTGAGAAGACAACGCTCCTAATACGTATTTCTTTGTCATATAGTAACAGGCCAGATATCCTTCTTACTTTCATTATAAAAGAAAAAAAAGAATTAAAAAAAAAAGAAAAAAGTAATAAACAAATAAACAAATTAACAAAATAAATAAATTATTATGATAAAATAATCTATAGGCCTACAATTTTCCAAACAGTATGGCGATTAGGCATATAGCCACCATACAAAATGTATAATATACAGATAAATCTAAGATGGAGCTATACCGTCTTAAATCATAATAATAAACGAATAGGCTTATAAACACGACAATTGCTTCTATTATTGTAAAACTATAGCCATGTCTACCGCCTATAATTATTGTACAATGTCGGCTGTATCTACAATAACGAGTAATGATAAAACAATAATTAGGATAATAACAATAATAAGTAGGCTATATTAATAATATTATAAACAAATACTGTACTTCTTGCAATATTTCCATTATGATTGTTGTATTTATGCTAATCTAAAATGCGGTTGATTATATCCAAATATAGCCTAAGGCTAAGGCCACGGCTTTCCACTTGTTGCACGGACTGAAACCTCAACAACGGTAACAATTCATTTTGCAGCATATACTGTTTTAGATAATTGTCTGCCTGTGGTATGGTCTCTTTACGGTCTACTCCAGCATTCAATCCTGTTAACATGCTCATGGGACACAACGATAATTACTGCTCATCATTAGCTCAAATCCATAATGTGCATCCCCGACCTGCAATATATTTCAGTATTTTTCCCTGTGTGCAGATATGGGCCTGTTTCAATTATAACGCGTTCTAACAAGACGAATACAAATATATAAACCATATAGGCTACACGATGCTAAATCCAATACATATATTTTCATTATTTATATCATTGATGCGTTAAATGCACTCACTAGTTAAATCTCACAGGTGAGATTGCGTGAAAGCTTTATTTGTGTGTTTTATGCATCCAAATACATATATCGTTCTACATTATGTTCTAATCGGGCTGTATGTGATTATTTATATTGTTTATGCATCGTAAAAACTATAATAAAAAAATGTTTTAAGTTTAATACATGTGCTAACGAATGCATGATGCATATGAAAATATCATGACATCTTCCATAACAAATTAAATTGGCATTCTTCATAGGCGCCCGTGTTGTGCGTTATGCAAAATGTTTAATGCCCACCACAAGATTGTGACACAACAAGTTGACCTCGTGGGGTCAGTGCAGAAAGAGGAAAGCTCCTGCTGTCCAATCCCAAAGCCCCCCCAACCCCTGGACGTGCGGTTCTTCGACCAATCAGAAAGCAAAGCGCGGAGTCAGAGGGGACAGCAACAACAGATAAAATGTTTGACTCCGATCCACCCTTCCAATCCTTTCAGGACTGTCAACAACAACATTAAGAGCGCGCCACACAGTCATTTAACTTAGTATATAAGTACAGCACTTTCATTGAAAAGCAACACGTTTGTTTTTTTGGCCTGCTTCAGACATCGGGATATTTCCGTGCAACGTTTTGGAAGGATTCAACTTTTGCTCTTTACTGTTGCCATCCATCTTGTCGAAACAACCTGTTACTCAAGCAGCATATGGCCTGCTTGTAAAATATCGTATAAGAACTACAGTATTGGGACAGGATTTGGATAAAAGTTGGGAAACGTTGTTGCAAGTGAATAAAATTCTACGTCCTTGCCTGACGGCAGGTCAGGAGTCATGGCAGCGCTGGCTGGAGGAATGAGGATGATGCGCCCCACTCCGCACCAAAACTACCCACGAGGAGGATACTCCCTTGAAGGTACGATATATAAATGGTGAACTTATATTGCATCGTAGAAATCCAACAATTCTTAATTTTCGTAACATCTGGTCGTGACATTTGTTTAAAATTTGACTGTGTGTCAACAATATCCAGCAACGTAGCCGATAACCCCCCCCCCCCCCCCATCTGTAGGCTATATGCTTCAAATATTCTGGTATACATTTCAAAATACAAAAATGTTTAGGCCCAAAGGTTCTGTTTAACTTAACAACACACCATGTCCCTGTCCAGTTTCAACTCCGTTAGGACAGGGGCGAGTAAACCAGCTTGGTGGCGTCTTCATAAATGGAAGACCTCTTCCGAACCACATTCGCCACAAAATCGTTGAGATGGCCCATCACGGAATCCGTCCGTGCGTCATCTCGCGTCAACTCCGTGTCTCCCACGGTTGTGTCTCCAAAATCCTGTGCCGGTACCAAGAGACAGGCTCCATCAGGCCAGGGGCAATCGGAGGCAGTAAGCCAAAGGTGAGGGGATATATAGTCGATTAACCAACTTTAAATGTTTCCAAATATCCACAACATAATAGAATTTCATCAGTTGCTTTGATATGAGTATGCCTGCTTATATGCTAAACATGAGTTTGTGGTCTAAATTCTGTTATTTAGACCTATTTGGTGTATGGCGTGCAAAGACAGCATAGTTTTCTATATGCGTGCAGGCTATTTTATAATTCGCGGGATGAACACGAACTGTAAAAAAATTACTCATATGTCGAATGTGACTGTTGATTCATAACATTATATTGGTTAATTTTAAAGCAAACAACATCTCCAGACGTTGATAAGAAAATCGAAGAATATAAGAGAGACAACCCGGGAATGTTTAGCTGGGAAATCAGGGATAAATTACTGAAAGATGGGATCTGCGACAGGAACAACGTTCCTTCAGGTAGGCCTATATGAACCTTATGCTATGTCATTTTAAAATACTAATTCAAATTCAATGCAAATTAAAACAGTATATTACTAATAAGCTAAAAAGGTAATATTATTCAGCAATTATCGAATTAATTGTATATTTATTTGTGAACTAAACTCAAATTAACTAAAAAATGTTTAGTCTGTATCACCTTTTAGCCTGCTACATTAAATACATGTATATGTTCTCAGCTATTTTGTGACTTTATTTTATTTTCTAAAGTGAGTGCCATTAGTCGGATCATGCGCTCCAAATTTGGCGGAGTCGGCGAGGATGAGGAGGACGATGATGAGATAGAGAAGAGGGAGCTGGAGGAGAACGAACGCCGAGCAAAACACAGCATCGATGGCATCCTAGCAGACAGATGTAAGTGTGTGCTGATACGTTCTTTTGGTTTAAAGTAAACTGTTTACTGTGTGGAGTGCTACGTCGTCTGGTTGGCTGTGGCTGCTTGGAGGGCTTTTAGGCCTATAGGCTAAATATTTGATCTTTTGGACACATTTTATAACATATAACATTTAGAACAGTGATGGTTGTAAACTGCGGACGCTTATGCCATCACTTATATTTTTTGGGATAAAAAACACAAGGAAATATTTAGGCCTAAAACGAATACTTTTACTACTGTAATTGTTATTTTGCAACATTCCGTAAAAGTTTAGATTTTTTCAATAACTAACTTATTATTTGAAAGGAAATGATGTTAAATAAAATATTAAATGATATATTCATGCATGTTGACGTTTTGTACTTTCTGAGGTTTAAACAAACATATAGAAAGCAAATAACATTATAAATGTGATCAAACATTTGTCTAACTGTTATGTACTTAAAAAACTGCTTGGTGCGCTCAATCGGACACTTGAGGATGAACTTGAAGACAAAGCCTAGAGTCTATTGAAACTCACGCTTCGGGTTTACGCAGACAAAGGCATGCTCTGGTGAGCGGCTCAGTGGTGTACAAAAAGACGCCAAGGCTTTTCAAAATCTAGAAAGAAAGGGAAAAAAATGCATTGACAAAAGACTAGGAGAGGACATTATGAACCCGCAATGAGCGATGAATTATTCAGGAACACCAATGGTCTCCGTATATACTTGTTTTATAGACTGACACTCGAAGAAAAAAAAGCCAGTTTTTACCTACAAAATGTTAATTCAGAGGCATTTTCAACTATTTAGGTTATCCGTAATTTAGCTTTCAGTACAAACGACTCGCTGGAGTCAGTCAACTTTAGAACCCTGGCACCTGTTGATTTACGACCTGTTGTGGTCGATGGAATGATATAAATGTGAGGAAATTAGACCTTTTTTTATAGTAGACAGAAAAATACAATAAAAAACACGTTTTTATTTAGTTTATGTTATATATAATAATATAATAATAATATTGTTGATAGTCAATAGTTCTGACTTTATTCTAACTTTATTTTTTATCTTAACTTTTCCAACTCACTATTATTTTTTTTCATGTCCCTACACATCCAGACATATGCAGAATATACAGGCGGGCCAACAATTAAAAACAGATTCCACTGTTTTCACAAGACTTTAGAATTCCTTGCTGAAATGGAAATAACTGCTGTTGTAATGATTCCAGTAAATTGTTGTGATATCCGCTTTGCATTAAAAATGTAATGCCCTAAATCAAACATCAGCTTTCCATTGATATACAGGACGACAGTTTTTCATTCTTGTGTGTCTCTGTGGAAGTGTTTGTTGTTTTTCTTCCTTTATCGCTATTCATTAGAATGTGAAAAGAGGTTTTGCTACAGAGAGAGTGTCTTCTGGCCAAATATTGATTAAGTAGGTGTTTGCTGAGGCTATTGTTGTAAAGGAAGGAGGCCTGTTGCTCTCTGCCCCTTTCTCTTCTTCCACTATTGTTGTCTTTCCTTAAGTGCTAAGATCAAAGCACAATCATTTAGATTTATTTGTCTGGGAAAGGGACAATGCGTAAGGTTTGTGGGATACAGCATATATGGGCAGCTTCAGGTGGCATTATCAAATGCACCACATTGTGGGAAATGGAAACCCTAGATTAGACAGTGTGTCCTGAAATGAAACAGATGCTGTGTTCCTGGTGTATACTTTTAACGCATATTGTCGAGGCATGGTTGGAGCATTTTAACATTCACGTTATGCCTCGTAACAACAAAAGTAACAGTTATAGAATGTGTTTATCTGGAAATGTAAGGCTACACCTGCCTAGCAAAGATATTCAAGTAGGCATGTTTAATATGATATGTGCAAATATGGTCAATTTAAGTCACATAAAATACAAATAACGTATCCATTAAAATAAAATGAGTGACCCACGCCTTTTGTTTTTGCACATTAGGCTATAGTCATTACTTCCCATTGTGTTGATAAATAATGCACTATATGATATAACTCCAAATGTTATCTCTTCCTGCTCATAGTGACACATACGTTGACAGCACGCTAGCCCCTATTTAGCTAATAAAAGTAGCTAAAGTCATGAAAGAGCACTAGCACACTCTTGCAGGTTCTATTTACGACAGTGGGGGAGAAAGGGAGTGAGAGAAAAAAAAAGAAAGCTCAGAAATACAAACAGTCAATAGGATAACGTTCCCTGAAAGGGAGTCCCGTGGTGCCAGGCTGAATGAGGCCAGTTCTTTCAAATCTGCCATGGTGAACGCAGTCAACATGTAATAATTGGTTTCATTGAGGTGCATTCCGACAATCTGCTGCCATTCTCCTGCCCCCATTGTCCAGAGGCAGGCAAATAGCCAAGGGGACAGGAGGAATCAAGCACTGACAAAACATGAAAGATTTAGCTGCCTTTGTCAAAGAAACTGAGTAGTACTTTGTTTGTGTAAATAAAGTGAGTTACTGGCTCCCTGTGACTTTGGCACGGATTTAGAGAGAGAGAGAGAAATATTATAGACAGAGGAGGAGGGGTAGTATACAGTTTATGTTTGCTTTATTTATAAATATAGTCAACATATTCTGTTGACGACGAGTTTACGTGTCTTGGCCCTCGTGCCTAAATTATACAATTTCATAAATGATGTCATTTTGAGAATATAAAAATATGCATATCGTATGTCCCCTCTCAGACACGGGCCACCACAAGCAGGTTGAGTTGTGTGAATAACAGTGCTTGGTGCATTTTCATGCTGCTTTAGCTAAGCCCGCAGAGATTGGTAGGTATAAGGCCCCATCACCAGCAGTGTAATGTGTGTAACATGCACTCATTTCTCCTAGACAGGCGGTCTTGTCTGTATAGGAGGTGTGTTGGCCTTGTAGAACGTCCGGAGAAAAGCAAGAATCCGGAATACCTACGTGGACAGATAGTTGCAATAGGTTTAACAAAACTCTTTTTCCTCTATTGTCTGCATTGGCATCATTCCCAAGACTATCTCTCTCTATCTCTCTCTCTCTCTCTCTCTCTCTCTCTCTCTCTCTCTCTCTCTCTCTTACACTCTTACTCTCTTTCTTTCCCTCTCTCCCCCGGAAAAGTAAAAGAAAAATCCACACTGGCTGATCTGCAAATGAATGCAGGCTCTATGCTTCATTAAAGCCTCTTTCTCTGCTGGCACCAGCATTGTGATCCTCCAATATTAATTCAAAGGACAATTAATGAATGCAGGCCAACTTTGAAGTAAAGGGCTGGGGTCCTGCCCTGGGCCAGCCCCTCAATGCTGATATACTCTCCGCTAACCCCGGAGACACTGTGAAGTGACTCAAAGAGAACCAGTGAGCAATGGAAGGTCAAGGAGAGGAGCCACGCTGCAAAAAGAGCTCTCTATTTCCCTGGACGTGTTAGCCAAGCAAACCTCTGTGATGGGGAGGATAAAGGGGGACCAAGAGAAAAGGGTCAGAGCTGAAGGGCGAGGAGACTCCGGTGGAAAAGGAGCACAATAGGATAGTTAATTGAGTAAAGCCAGACAGCGTTGTCAATCACTTAACTTTGTTAGCCCTGGGTTTTGTGGAGCTTCGCTCAGCACATTGTGGGCACGCCGACACCACTGCTCTGCTCCTCTGACAAAAGTCTTCCCCACTTACTTAAAGTACAATCCTCGGCTGAGGAAATAACAGCGTTTTGGGGTATCTTTTTAATATACTGATATTATAATTTCAGAATAAATGTGTCAATAAATAAATAAACGAAACAAATAACCGAACAGCATCGAGGAGGAAGTGTGGAATGCGATGATGGTTTCTCTCGCTCTGTCGGTGGGGTCAGCGAGGCCTTCTTGACGGCGGTGTTACACAGGGGCTGGGACTGGTCAGGGGTCAGAGGCTGACCTAAGGCCACTTGACTGTTAAAATCATCAGATGCTGGGAAGAGAAGGTTACAATAATGTTTGGCTGAAGATGACTTCCTAATGAACTCCATGGCCCTTTCTTTGAATAGGTATTCTGCTGCCGGAGCAGCAAGTAATGCAATACAGTAGAATTTACTACACTCGAGGAAAGTATACCAACTCAAAATATTTGTTTTATGTAAAAATTCAGAATTAGTAAAAAGTTTGAGCTTTATCAAATTAACAAATATATGCTTGCATTTTGTTATGTTACCGTTGACTGCATGTGGTGAAAAAATAATCCAATACTTAATAGGCCTGGCTCCTTAAAAAGGAACATGAACAAAGTGGTGAACACCGCTCACAGCAACAACTCCCTTGGCTTCACAGTGCATTTCAATGTGTGGGGGGCGGAGCTTCTGAGGGAGTTTGCTTTGATTTGAGCTCAAAGTAAGCAAGCGATCTCGAGAATGAATAACCCTGCCTTTAATGAGGTTAAACGTTGGTTTTATTTGTACACGTTGGCGCATTAGCCATGTCTCAAATCAAAAGCGTGACTTGTTTGGCTGTGTCGGGACAGCATTGGTCTCCACTGCCTGGTTAGTCTCTGCTGGGCTGGAACGTGCGACAGACTGGCCCGTCGCTGAAGCCCTGCGTGGGCCCTGTGCCACTGGCTTTGTCCCCTCTCTGGAGGTGGAAATACCACCGTGACACTTTCACCCAACTGCTCTGCAGCGGAGCCAAATAATAACTGAGCCACGCTGTGCCCACATAATGGCCACGCAGGGTTATTTGTGGCTTTTTCTGTCACTTCAGCTACATTAGACACTGACACATCTTTCAACGTCATATTGCTAGCTACTTCTTTGTCTGTGCCGGGACTGACCGCCTGCAGCCATTCCTCCCCCTCCTCTCTCTCTCTCTCTCTCTCTCTCTCTCCTCTCGCTCACTCCATCACTCTTTCTTTTTTCTCTGCCCCCCCGCCCGCCTCTTCCCCAGGCAGCTGCAGGTTCCTGGGGGCTCCTTAGCAAGTCCACTCATTGCCATTTCCCCCCCTAACTGTTAACCCCAGCTGGGCCCATAAGCTGTCAGTTAACTATTCAGTTCCTCCGGTGCATCTGCTAGCATTGGCTCTGTGCGCCGCGCCACTGTTTTATTCAGTGGGCCTGCGCACATCGGGCTCTGCTGGCTGAAAGGCCCACATCTACTTCCTTGGGCAAATAACTAGTTCATTTGTCTCTTCTGCCCTTTGTTTTGTGTGGCGAACACATGTCACCGGCTCAATTACCTTCTCCATTAACAGGCCCGGGAGGAAGGGCCAGCCAGCCCCTAGCAAGACAAGGCCATAAACCGCCCCATATGCTCCACTGGTCTTTCCCTTCCTCTCTCTCTCTATCCCTCTCTCTATCTCTCTCTCCCTGCACCTCTTCTCTCATATTCAACAATTTGACTTTTTATATATTTATAGAAATATTATATTTTTCTATCATATGTTCTGTCTTCACATCTTCTAATGAAAGCAATATTCTAGGATTTGATGTGCTGCGTACAGTATGCCTTTATGTCGCCCTATGAGAAAATTGGCGGCACATGTTGTTGTATACTGTATCCGCGTGCGTTTGTTTGCACATGCGTTCTCGTTACTGTGTGTATGTCTATTCCAATTAACGTCTCTGGTAGAGATTATATGTGTGTGTTAGTATATGCTTGGCAAGGTGGGTCTTGGCTGCTAAACAAGAGCAGTTAGTATGTTGAGGTTGGAATCCTTGCTAGTTTTCGTAGCCTGCAAGCTACAGCAGGGCCTCGTGTGATGCTAATGGCATTAGACATTCCCAAAGTTCACATCTGCAATTCTCTGGAGTTTTACGTCCCGGCTTGTCAGTCTCGTCTCTTGATCGATTATCGGTTCTGTTTGCTTTGTGGTGTGAGCCTGAGCCTGACGGTTACTGTGTGTGTGCGTGCATGTGTGTCTATGTGTTTGAGCAGCTCTTAAGTATGAAAGGAAGCCGTTTAAATTACCAGTTGAATGGTGAAGTGTCAACTATGCGCAAGATAAATATACTGCCCAGCTAAGCTTTTCCAAATAAGCACTCCGCTATCGGCTTGACTATGTAAGCCTTCTAAATGGTTTATTAATGTACATCTATTTCTTTGTTGTGAAAACTCTGGTTGAGGGATAACTCTGCATCATCCCCAATTTCCCCGAGAGGGATAATAAGAGGGATAATAATCTATTTTTTTCCATTAAGATTCCTGTCTGAGCCACAGCCAAGCTGTGAGCGGCTATGGTGTGTTTTCAGCTCCCTAGCGCTTTTAGCCGCAGCGTAAAATTTGATTTGGGTGTTTAAGTGAGGAGGCCGGGGCCTCTCTTTGTGCGTTTCGGATCCTCTCCTCTCCTCCATGGAGGGAAATGTGTGGGAACAACAACAACACTCACTCCGGGTTTGGCTCACGCATGAGCCTCCGCGCGGGACAAGGGTCTCGTCGAGACGGCGTCACTAGACGCGAGGGTGCGGCTCACAGGGTGAAGGAGGGGTGAAGGAGGGAGTGAGGGAGGGACGTGCATGTGATGGAAGGCGCTGCTCAGCATCTGAGACTGAAAGTGGGGCTCATGAATCCCCCAACAAGCAACGGGATGATTTCCCCCAGCATCTTCCTCAGGTGGCTTCCCACCCTGCTATCCATGTCAAGCCCTTCAAGACCCCCACCCCCAGCCTATATGCCCCTCAGGCTGTGGAAGGAGGGGAAAGGGTTTGGGATGGGGGGGGGGCTCATCTCCCCTGCTGTGCCCCTCTTCAGCCCCCGGTGGCCCTGCTCTGGACCTCTTTGTACCCCCTTCCCCCCTTCATTCCCCAACACAGCCCCTGGCCTTCCAGCCCCTTACCCCCCCCCCGCACCCAGCCCCCAACTCTCCTGCTGGGCAGGTGACAGGCCCCTGAATGCGGGTCCGGGCGGCCCTGATGGCTCCTACAGATGGAGCGTGGAAATCGGCCCAATAGAGCCCTGCCACAGGCCTCTCCGTTCCAACACACAAAGGCCTGGGCCCGAAAGGAGAGAGCGGGAGAGAGGGAGAGGGAGAGAGAGAGAGAGAGAGAGAGGGAGAGGGAGAGAAAAAAAGAGAGAGCGAGAAGGAGCGAGCGAACCACAGGATGACAAAAGCAACAGTGTCATTGGCCATTAAGGGAGAGCCCTTGATGGAGTGTTTTCTCTGGAGTTACTAATAATAAAAACAGGGAGGAGAAAAGACAGAGAGCGGGGGGGAGGGGGGGGGATTAAATTGGGGTGGGGGCTGTTCACCCCCCCAACTCTGCAGTTAACATGATACAGTGCCACTGGGGAGCTGAGGAGTTTTATGAGCTCTCTCCGCCCCCCACCTCCCCCCAAAAGGAACCTTTCTGTTTCAACTTTGTCATTGGCTTTCTTCCCCCTCTTTTCTTTGTCATTTAAATGATAATGATAGTGTGTTTCCAGTGTGCTCCTTAGCCCGGGCTACGTTTATTTAGTCTCTCTCGTTCATTATTGGACTGTTTATTAAACCAGTTGAACAGAAAACAGTATGTGATGTTAGTGAACACGTTAATTAAATATTGATTAAAAAAACGTTTATATTTGATCGTAATTTACTTTAAAATGGGAAGGTTATCGAGTTTAAGGTTTGTGCTGCGTGGTCTTACAAAATAAGCTCCCTGCCACATCCTCACCTCAACAAACCACATCCGCCTTGTACCATCCACTCAGTTCCCTGTGAGGGAATAAAGGCACAGAACGGTCTATATCTGCAGCCTTATTCCCAGGGTCCAAATCCGTGTGTAATGCCTGGTCAGACACACACAGGCAACCAGCGCAAGTATTTCCTGCTCGGCTGCAGGGCCAGAGGCCGGGAAAGGAGGAGACCGGCGCTCCCCTACTGCTGCCTGACTTGGCACTTTTTAATTAAAAGCTTTAAATCTCAAGGGGTACAGCGGACAAATGAACAGTCTGGTGCTCCGGGGCTGGGTGCCACTCAGCCCCCTGTAAAAAAAAACCAAAAACCTTCTCTGTTGCCCCCACCTGTCTCTCTGCTTTTGGTTTTTGTTTCGCTGTTCTTCACAGACCTTTTCTCTCTCTCTCTCTCTCTCTCTCTCTCTCTCTCTCTCTCTCTCTCTCTCTCTCTCTCTCTCTCTCTCTCTCTCTCTCAGTGTAGGTGTTTGTAGTGCGCTATAGTGACACAGTCTGAAGGACTAAAGGGTGCAGTGAACCCTCTTCTGACTGCGGTTTGGTCTGGAGGTCGACCCGGGCAGAGAGGGAGTGGATTCTAAATCTCTCTGTTCTGTTTGTAACCATATGGGTTTGAAACATTGTCACACACTGAAGCCCATTGCTTAGACGTAGCAGATGCATGCTCATCTGCGTGTGTGTGTGGGGCGGAGGACTCAAGAGAGTGAAGGGGGATTGCAGACATGTAATAGTGGACAAAGCCGGTCCTGTCACGCTAGTTTGCGAAGCTTAATCATTATTTAATAGACGGGTAACCTTCCCCCAGTGCGCCACGCAGTCCTCCAGCCTTCATTGGTTCTCTTCTTCTGCTGAATTAGACCCCAAAAGCTGAGTCCCGCTCAGCCAGTGCCTCTGTCTGTCCCTCTGTCCCTATGTCCGTCTGTCTGTCTGTGTCTTGCCCTCAACTGAACAAACAGATTAAGAAGCACCTGCGAAAAGGGGAATGTGTGGGACCGTATCCCATAATGCACAGCGTGGCTAAGACCAGGAGAGACAGGATGGCCCAGGGGATAGATGCCCTGGAGGGATCTAGTCCCTGCTAATCCGTGTTCAAGCAGCCTCTGGCGTTTGATCCCCCTCAGGAGCCGCGGAGGGACTTTAAAACAACCGACGTGACCCAGCCTGGAGTGGCTCCGTCCTGTGCGTCAGCATATTGTCCCACACTGGCTTATTGTACAGCAGCTTTGTTGTCAGTTGTGTTAACATAAGTCGCTGAGAAAGGATATGACTGTTTCTCTATTTCCAAACGGGCAAAATTCCCATGTGGGACCGTCCATTTTATATTAACGCCCGCCTCCTCTGCGCAACAGTGCCCACAGCATTTGTTCCTTGTGATTCCAGCCAGCCACTCGGATGAAGCCTCGGATGTGGATTCGGAGCCCGGCTTGCCCCTGAAGCGTAAGCAGCGCCGCAGCCGCACCACCTTCACGGCGGAACAGCTGGAGGAGCTGGAGAGGGCCTTCGAGCGCACCCACTACCCTGACATCTACACCCGGGAGGAGCTGGCTCAGAGGGCCAAGCTCACGGAGGCCCGCGTGCAGGTTAGACACACACTGTAGACACGCACGTGCACACATGCACACACACATGCAGGCAGGCAAGGAGCCAATGACGAGTGAGCGTGAATAGGAATAGTTACTTAACGGTAAATCAACTATAAACATAAATTAGTGTACGTTTGGTTGAATGTGAATTTACAGAGTGGTAGAGAATGTGCGCATGCACATACACACGAACATGCACGCACACATGCGCACACACACACATATGCACATTAATACATAAACAATAAATAAATAAATAATAACCATAAGTATGATAAGATGAGATAACGTTTAATCTCTAGAGAATCTACATACATTAGGACAACACTGTCCTTTAGAAGTGTGAACCTCCACCACCCAAACACCATTAAACACATGCACACACGTGCGCACACGTGCACGCACACGTGCACGCACACGCACAGTCACTGTGTCCATAGAGTGGCGGGGGCTTCCTGTTTCGGCCAGGCGATGTAAAGATCCTATGTGTAGATGCCCAATTTAGATAATGTATTAAAAGGGCCTATAACATCTGTAACGGCTTTACAAGCTAGCTGTAGCCGAACTCCGTGACTGAGCGTACAAAGATGTGATGTCACTGTGGCGTCACTGCCCACTCCAGATGTTCACATCTGTCTCCTAAGCATTTGCCCAGACCCACATACAGTAACACGCACACACACACGCACAAGAAAAACAAGATTAGAATACTGTTGAGAACTACTTTTTAAGGTATATCAACTTGTTAACCCTTTTCTTGTGTGCAAGCTGTTCTGTCTGAAGTGACACAAAAGGCTAGTCAGATTTGAACCCATGTGTGCCATCATTTCTTGATTGTAACCAATCATGACTGTCCAATTGTCCCATTCTCACCAGTGCAACCCCAGCTGAAATGGAATGTTCAGAAAACATTTGTACCAAAAACTAAATTGGAGCGATATATGGCTTTATGACTTCACTCTATGACTTGACCAAGTGTGTATTTATTTGAGCAACAATATCCATCGCATCTACTTTCAGGTGTGGTTCAGCAACAGGAGAGCCCGGTGGAGAAAGCAAGCGGGTGCCAATCAGCTGATGGCTTTCAACCACCTGATTCCTGGTGGCTTCCCTCCATCTGCCATGACAGGGCTCCAGCCTTACCAGCTGTCAGAAACACCCTACCCTCCAACCTCCATAGCTCAAGGTAGGATGAACAACACACATGGTATTAAATGTGTCTATTGTAATTAATGTGTATGTATGAATACATATACTTGACTTGACCTTGACCAGCGACCTCTTAACACTCTCCTATCTAAGAGTTTCATCTTTGAATCCACCTTTTTAACTTCTCATGCTCTTATCTCGCTATAAAAAAAAAGAAGAAAAATAAATAAATAAAAATTATTTAAGCACATTATTAGCTAGGCCATGACCTATTGTGTTTTATATGGTTGATTACGTGGTATTAGGTATGATGACACTATGCTGTAATTGTTCTATTTAGAATATTGTTTGCTTATGATTGCTGGTATAAGACCAGTCCAACGACTGATAAATGTACTACATGTAAGTCGCTTTGGATAAAAGTGCCTGCCAAATGCCGTAAATGTAAATATACTGTGT
>JAODLL010000022.1:2354416-2387317 GCA_026546735.1 Forbesichthys agassizii | reverse complement strand
AGAGAAAGAGAGAGAGAAAGAGAGAGAGAGAGTCTGTGTGTGTGTGTGTGTGTGTGTGTGGGGGGGGGGGTAGTGGCACTAGGTGGTGAGGAGAATGTAACAGAGGAGAGAAGAGGAGCGTAAAGGGAATCGGAGAACGAGAGGGGAAGAAGAGAATAGGAAGACGAGAGAAAAGGAGGAGGAAGAGGAGGAAAGGAGAGGAGAGCAGTGAAGGGGAGGGATGTGGGACGAGGAGAGGAGAGGAGGAGAGGAGGAGAGGAGGAGAGGAGGGAAACGGGGAGAACAGAGGAGTATTTCGCCTGGTCGGCTGTTAGTAGCTTGCACACCCACCCGGAGATCAATCATGCCCACACACACACACACACACACACACCCTGGCACACGGCTGACCTACAGGTCAGGCTGTAGCTATGGCCAGCCTCTGCTGCGTATGACGGACAGGGAGAAACAAGTGAAATCAAAATGACATATCATGAACCAAGTCTGATGTCATAAGCCTTAATGTGGAAGTCTCCGGAACACTGCGGTATACAGATGCACCCACTTCTTAAGCCCCGTCCTAATTACCTTATCTTAACATCGTGTATCTGATCTTTACACAGTGTAGACGGATTACACACTTTACCAGAATAATATATAATGTGATGCAGCTCATGTTCTCTCGGTAAAAGCATGCAGGCTATGTTGTGAATTGCAGGTGGGTCCTCAGCATGCGATTCAGATATATTTTAATGTGAAAGAGAATGTGTTTCCTACCATACATTTTGCCACCAAGGGGGGTGGGGTCAGGATATCATTTCAGTATATTAAAGTGTAACTGCACCCCAGCTGTGAGCCTGACTCCACCCCACGCAACTTGCGTCAAGGAGCTGAGTGAGGGGAGGGGAGGGGCTGAGAGGGGGACCCCATTAACAATAACATTTGAATTTGATGACGTATGAGTGGACGGATGGCTGTAAACCAGCCAGGTCCTCATAGCGTCATTTTTAACATATATGATGTGTAGATCCGTATTCAGCCCATAAAATGGCGATTTTTATAAAAACTGGAATTTTGTCAATATTTACACCAGCACTTTTGCTTCTCATAACACTTCAATCTTATCCCTTACAGCTCAAAAAACACATTTTAGGGTGAAGTTACACTTACTAATGTGGATGGTTTTCAATAGGCTATTAACGCAATAAGCAGGGGAGAGATATTCTCTTTCAAATTCTAATCACCGTTAATAGGCGGAGGTGAGCTGTAATTACAGTATGTCAAGTAAGTCTGATGCTCGATTCCTGTGTCAACTTTTATCTGTGGTTCCTCAACCATAGTTCATGATACCATTCAAAGCTATTCATAAGCATCAGCAAGGAGCCAACTGGACAGAAGCCAAACAATTGTACATACAGTACCATAGCAATTTACATTAATGAAATGACCACAACAAAAAAATGATTTATTATTATTTTTCTTCTGGGATTAAGCCAGTACAGTGCCTACTGACATTCATTTGTTGTTATATTTATAGCATGTCAATCATAAACATCTAATCTCAGAAACGGCCTACAATTATGCCTTGGCCAGCAATATTTTATACAGCTCTTTCCTCTCTCTCTCCCTCCCTCACTTAGCTAGCTGTTTATCTCTCTCTCTCTCTCTCTCTTGCTCTCTCTCTCTCTCTCTCTCTCTCTCTCTCTCCCTCTCTCACACACACACACACACACACACACACACACACACACACACACACGCACACACACATAAAGAGAAGAGTTATAATTTTGAAAATGTTAACCAAAAGCAATACAGACTAAGTAGCACAATGTACACATCCACAAGGCACTTATAAATTGCGATATGCAAAGACACCACCAGAGGCGCCCTGTCATAGGGAATAACTGGGAACTGGAACTGCAAACACAAGTGCTCTCACACTCTGAGTCCCACACAGCACCCGCGTTCGTATTGTCCCCAGCCACAGTCACGGTGACAGTTTTGCAGATAAAATATTGTGTTAGAATAATGCTGTTTGATATGTTGCTCTTAAAGAATAGTGATGTTGCTATTTTGTTCATATTTAATAAATAGATTTGCAGGGCCGTTTTAGGCCTACAGTATAAATAACGCAGTCCTATCACTTTCTCAAAAAAACGCAAGCAATCTAGTTTTTAGTTTTCAGTTTTTGTATGTTTGTTTTTTGTTATGGTTAAATGCTTTGGCGTTATTAAGACGAAGCCTATTAATTTGTTGTAAATTAATCAAGGCAATAAAAACAATAACAACAACGGATTATAAATTACATTATAAGGCTATAGAAACTTTTATTTGGGGAATTTGTTTTTCTATAGCTATGGCTATAGCTTTCTAAGCCTACCAATTTATTCAAACGGTAAATATAACAGGTTATGCTGTACAGTAGGTCATCTGGCATCACCATCATCAGCTCAAATCAGAATTTGAAGAGAAGGAAACTTCTCTAATACAAACATACACACTGGGTATTGGCTAGTAGTTCAACAGTTGTGTGTGCCACTTTAATAGTGCTGCTAAAAATAGCAGTTTTTCAAACCGTTAAACTGAAACTGAAATGTATGAACAATTGTTTGAAAATGTAAGTCTTTGTTTTGCATAACAGTAGGCTACGTGCTTCTCTTTTTTATTCTGCAACTTATAGTACTTATAACCATGTTAGACGGCACTGTTCTAATCAAAATAGTCAGTGACACTTAGGAAGGCAACATCGGGGATGTTTTACACACATGCTATAGGCGCCGTCCAATTCAGCTCTCTTGTGCGCGTCAAAGCTCAACCCTGGATTCTCGTCGTGATCACAGTTTATCACAGATATACTTCCAAAGGAGCCCCTTTCCATCTCCATCACTGTACTGTTCTTCACATGTGCCTATTGTGTCACGTTTACTTCTATTTTTCTTTTGTTCAGCGGCATTTCAAGGAATTTGATTTGACACTATTTTAGAAAAGGCCACTCGAATTGGTAGTTAGGCATGGAAAACGAAAGAGACTGAAAAACAACATGTATAGTACCTCATATGTAGTTTATATGTTGTTTTTCAGGAACAAATTAGTGAAATGCTGCTTGAAATTAATTGACGCAACGTGTTCCAAACAGGATATCCCCAAAATGAAAAAAATAATATCCAAGCTCTGCGCATGAAATCCACCCAAATACGGAGGGCATAGCAATGAATGCATGCATAGGTTTACGGCGGCGTAAAGCTGAATGTTAATCCATGTCTTGGGTGGGCATCACGTCTCGTCCATAAACACGTCGTAGGCCCCGATATGTTCAAAGATCAGCAGGCAGGTGGCCTGGTGCTCCCGCCGGCAAGGTGCGCGTTGTGAGCAGAGGGAAGCGCGTCTCCGTGTGCCATGGCACGCAGCACCTTGTCAACTGTTAAATGTAGCCTAACAATTTAAAGGTGATTTTATTTCTGTTATTCATTCCCAAAATCCGTAGGATGGGACTCTCATTAGGGTCGAATAAGCATGCATCAACACTTTTTTTTCGCTGTCCATAAGCACATGGATCACTTAATAGATCATTAACCACCGATATGGTGCTGACATGGACGCTTTTTACATCTCGTGTCTCCATTACAGGCCGTTATTACCAAAGGGGGAGCGTCGTCGGCAGCCCTGCCTGGATCTATTAGACAGTGGACTCGGACTAGAGCCTAATGGGAACGCCGCCGGGTCGACATCACAGAAACCAGCAGCTTCTTGTATGTATGTATGTATTTAGCCTATGTATAAATGGAAGTATGTGTGTGTGTGTGTGTGTGTGTGTGTGTGTATGTGTGTGTGCGCGCGAACACGGTGCGTGTGTGTGTGTGTGTGTGTCTGAACGGCAGCACATTATGTGTGCATGCCCTATAGCCGTTTACTGTAAATATAAATGCAAGAGCATCTAATTTGTTCATCGGTAGCCTATCGGCTATTCAGTGTTGTAAGGTCATGGTGGTATAGTACGGCAAAGTCTATTTTTATTCAGGTTCAGGTATGAATCTTTTCATCCATCCCCAATTTTATTATGCCAGAATAGATATTGGACGTTTGGTTACAATAGTTTAAAAAAAAAACGTACATCATTTAGTATGTATATATTTTGACAAAATGAAATAGAAACAACAAAAATAATAATAATAATAATAATAATAATAATAATCTTAATAATAATAATAAAAAAAATAAAAATAAAAATAATAATTAAAATACAACCACCACATTACAACTACAGAAACACGTGTACATTTTTATTAAATTAATTAATATAAGTTTATTAAATATTATACTTTGTTAATATGGCTGTAGACAATATTTTTGGGATTATTCACAATCAAAATATGTGTGATATAGCCTATGCTATAATGTTGCGAAATTGTACCTTTCAAATATCAGTTTTACATTTGTTACATTAGACATATGCTATAACGTTGGCTACTAAAATATCAATATTTAGACAATAGATCATTATACATATATAAGACTAATGATTTGGATAATGTGTTGATGCTCTACATCACATCTCCGGTTAGTAAGAATTCAAACAAACAATAACACTTTAATTATCGGAAAGCATTTTTAACGAGCTCCTCTCAATACCAAGGCTGATCAATAACCCATAGTCTCGGCTGTATATGACGTGGAAATTAAATGATAATTAATATAATATTGACTCATTTACAGACAGTTTCCTTTTGCAGGAAAGCAGGACATTTTCTATTAGGAAATATTAAAAAAAATGTTTAACGTAAAGCAAATTGTAAAGCAAACATATTGTATGCCATTTGTTTTTGTATATATACCTGTAAATGTAGGCCTACACTTTATGACATAATTTTATTAAATAGAACGTAACACGTGATCATATTGCAAGCGAAAAATATAGACACGTTTATTTGGTCGAAATCACCAAGTTGTCATTAAATCAACTTCGACATAACACGAAATCTGAGCAAGATCTCACAAACCTTAATAGTAGTGGTACTTGCCCACATAGGGGCAGTCTTGAGCCTGTTTTCAGATTAATCCTGGGTGTGACGCTCCATAATGGACTGCTGGAGGCAAGACGAGTTTTGTTGTTGAACACTTGAGCCTTTTCATAATGGGCTCTCGATAAAGTCCATTAAAGTTTTATTCGCAAACCATACAGAGGTCAAAATGCCTAGGCCTACTCAAAACATAAAAATGGCGACTGACAATTTGATTATTCATTAAATAATGTATATCACCGTATAGCTATTTTCCCCAAATTGGATAAAAGCAATATTAAAGGCTGGTGCTAACTGTCAAGATAGTAGCATATATTAGTGTTCAAATCTTCGTTTTGCGTGAAATCGCTTTTGCCTGTCTGCAATGCCTTCAGTGTATGACCTTTTACTTAAAAATGTTTAACTTTATATTTTAAAATCCTCGTTTTCGTAACTCTCATGCAAATCTGCGATGGTCATAAAACGAGTTGAAACAGCGCGCTAAACATGAGCTGTAAACGATGGAGTAATGTTCCTTAAAAAGCATTTCTCCCCCCCCCCCCCCCCTCCCTCATCCCTGCTTTTAGGGGAGTCTGTCAGCTGACTGCCTGTATCTGTCAAGAGTACGTCCCCTCCTCTCTTCCTTTATTTCAGCGCACAGTCCCGTTCCCATTGGAGAGCAGTGTACGCCTTTCCGCGCTACGTCACAGCGCTATAAGGATAAAGCACTGGCAGGCTGCAAGCGCAGTCTGCTGGATACTCGGGAGTGAGTGAGAGTCAGAGAGGCAAGCCTGAACCTCTGCGGTGCAGAGCTGGAAAGCTGCTTCTCAGCGATATTCAGACGCCCAAACACCCTGCTTGTTTGCTATAATATTTTCCTGGCGAAAAAAAAGGACTTACCGTGAAGAAGTGTATTGGAGGACTGGTGCCTGTTTCAACCTAAAGACTTGGTATTTCTTTTCGGTTTATTATTGATGCATTTTATTTGTGAATATACTTCTACTGAAGAGACTGAGATTTAATTGTGCACTGTATCGCATTGCTTTCTACCTCCTGCTCTGGTCTGTGTGCCAGATTAGCCCAAGAGAAGTAGGCTAAATGACGCAAATTCCGATGTCGTTTGCAGCGCATTAGTCTCAAAGTTTCCCCCTACTTTTCTTCGTTTTATTTTTTCTACCAATCACTCAGTGTTTCATGCTCCAGCAAGCCAGTGCACAGAGGCGGGGGAGTCAAACTAACTATTGCATGAGACAAGAAAGGAGAGAAGAGACGTTGATTAACAAGTCAGTTTTTGCGACGATCGCAAGCACCTTTGCGTATCTGCAGAAGAGTCGCGACAACAACATGAGTGCAGAGATGAACATGGGCCCCGAGCTCCCCAACAGCCCTCTGGCTCTGGAATACGTCAACGATTTTGACCTCATGAAGTTCGACGTGAAGAAGGAAGGCCTGGCCGGGCTGGAGCGCGCTGGTGTGCGCCAGTGTAACCGTCTCCAACCCCAGGGCTCCGTGTCCTCCACCCCCATCAGTACGCCTTGCAGCTCGGTGCCCTCTTCGCCCAGCTTCAGCCCCACCGAACAGAAGAACCACCTGGAGGAGCTCTACTGGATGCCAAACGGCAGCTACCACCAGCAGATAGACCCGCAGACACTTAGCCTGACTCCAGAAGACGCGGTGGAGGCCCTGATCGGAGTATCGGCCCATGGTCACCCCCAACCTCCCCACGTCCAACAGCAGTTGCAGCAGCAAGGCAACTTCGAGGGCTACAGGGGGCCCCACCACCACCATAGCCACCACGGCCATGCCCAGCAGCACCACCACGCATATGCCGGAGGCATCCCTCACCACCCAGACGAATTGTCTGGGCACCCGGGAACACACAATCACCAACACAACCAACACCACCATCACCACAGCCAAGATCCCGACAGCCCGTCCCCCGTGTCTCCAGAGTCCCACCAACCTCTTCACCATCACCGACACCATCATCACCACCCACACGGCCACCTGAGCCAGTCGGCCCATCTCGGTTCCGGGGGAAGCATCAACGTGGAGGACCGCTTCTCTGACGACCAGCTGGTGTCCATGTCGGTGAGGGAGCTCAACAGACACCTGAGAGGCTTCACCAAGGACGAGGTCATCCGCCTCAAGCAGAAACGGAGAACCCTGAAGAACCGAGGATACGCGCAGTCCTGCCGTTTCAAGCGAGTGCAGCAGAAGCACGTGTTGGAGAACGAGAAGACCCAGCTCATAAACCAGGTTGAGCAGCTCAAGGCAGAGATCAACCGTCTGGCCCGCGAGAGGGACGCCTACAAACTGAAGTGTGAGAAACTGACGGGCTCTGGGGCCAGTAACGGGTTTCGCGAGGCTGGCTCCACGAGTGACAACCCGTCTTCGCCGGAATATTTCATGTGAGTTGTAACAGACTTTCATTGTGACTCTTTCCCCCTACAATTCTCAACAACTGACGCTGATCAAATGAAAATAATCAACATTCTCCAATACTGTTTATGGTTATAATAACAGTAACAAATATATTCATATTAGAATTATCGTCCATCAAATACTATTCTCATATATCGTAATCATCTCTACATCAACGTGACAACTGAGATACAAAGAGCAAGTAGAATGTGATCGGTCGCAGCATTTTTGTAGATTAGTTGCTTGTAGTGAAGAGACTTTTCTTCAAAGAAAAGGATCAGCCGATGAACATTTTTTCTTCTCGTTTAGGCTACATCTTTTAATAATATGTAAGTAGTGTGTGGGACGTCAAGGTAGTTGTCAGTGGTGTTCGCCAAATTGATGGCATTGTTATGAAACAAGTAGGCCTGCTCCATAGCCTGCACAACCACACAGACGAGAGTTATGTGACAATTCGACAAGTGGGCCCATATAATCTGAGCGATTCTCCACAACCAAGACTCCACGTTATGCAAACTTTACTTATGTCTAATAACCCCTCGTTGGGGTATACATTTTATGCAACATCTCATTGATTTATTGCCTGCTTGGTTATATTCGAATATATATTGAAACAAAAATCTGCATTAAACTATTAATCCTGCATGCTGGACATGTATGGTAATAATTTCTATTTTGTATTTTCATCTTCTAGTGTATATTAAGAGCATGTCGTTGATCTGCGCTTCTCCTATGGTTTGGGGGTTAGATAAATGCAACGGGACAGCAGGACTGCAGTTATCACGGTGTGGGTTTATTCAGGCTTGTAAATATTATGCAACCGCAAATCTGCACACCAAGATTGAGGAGGCTGGTTTAAACTTCTTTTGTTCTTTGTGAATTTTTTTTCATTTATATATTTTTTTCACGTGGGGAATGACAGATATGGGCATTTTAAGTTGCATTTAAATACAACAAACGTTGTGTGTCAAGTGCACTTTTGGATAATGATTTTATAAGTTTTCATTTTGAATTTTGTGCAAACCTCCCTGTTGGAGCTAATACTAAGATACTTGTGTCAAACTATTCCAAAACAAGTGAAAAGTACAAATAGCATTGCTATGGCATATTCATATAGTATGCTTTATGGTTGATGAGAAAAGTGTGTGTGTGTGTGTGTGTGTGTAGATTATACAGGAATAGGCCACTGATAACCTCCATTGAGAACTCACCAAATCATTGAAAATTGTCTGTTCAACATATAGTCTGTATACAAAACTATTACTTGGGCAAATGTTCTGTAGCATATCTTCAATGAAATGTCGCTGTCTTGGCAGAAATGCAGGGAGGATTGTTGCCTTCTCTTGCTCAACTCCAGTCTTATCCCAAGATACGTTTTCAGTTCTCTTTATAGTTGACACATTTTAGAGTCGTGTAGCATATTATTATGGACAATAATACATATTTTCATAAATTAGAAAAACATTTCAAAAGTTTACGATTACCTTGTGTGTTTCAGGACAGTGGATGTGGAGGTAACATGTAGTTTGTTTCAACAATTAAAAATAAACACACACACACACACACGCACACGAGTTTTTATTACGTAGGCCTACAAATCTTAGCGCTATGTTTTCCAGATTTTTTTTCCTGCCGGTCAGTTAAAAAAAAGGGATCCAGGCTGTGCAAATACTCAAAATGAAAACTATGTGTATGTTATATAATACATTGTTTTGTCTGTTTTATTATTATTTGATGATTCTGGTTCTGCTGGCCAGATGCATAGTTAAAGTTTTTATTTGAATGATTTAAATTAACTAACTGTCAAACCATATCGAATAAGCATGGTGCTTGCATTTGAAACTATTGTTGAAAAATCATGCATTTAACAATCTTTGGTTTGTTACTGATTCAACTGTGTTGAAATCAATTTGAAACTGCAGCAGCGGGTTGTTGTTTTGTTTTCAGCAATTCCATGTACTTTGCGATGAGGGGATCAATTTTCAATCCTGTTTATATAAATAAGAGTAAAACAACTAAATTTGAACTGTTGTAGTTCCATTCAGGCTGGTTTCTGTTTTGTCTTATTTTTTGGTTGTTTTTGGAAGAAATTGTTTCCTATTTTGCTTATTAAAGTCATTGAAATGGCAATAACAACGTCTCTGATTTTTTTTATATTCTTGAGGAAAAAATATTTTGTATATTGTTCTGTCCGGCATGTGACCTTAGTGCGAAAAATTATGATTAGCCTAAACGACGAACAGATAATACGACAACAATAAAAACTTTAAGAGGATGCATAGTCTTTGTTGGTTAGTATATAGGCCTATGTTCGTAAACACACCTTTAAGTGTTTTAGCATACACAGCGGAAAGGAATACTTAAAGCAATTGTATCATAGATACAGTGACTGTATATGCAGATATTGGCTTGCAAACTACCAGTCACTTGTTTTATTAGACTCCAGTCGGGTCTGCCCGTTCGTGCAGTGCTGCAGGGAGATTCCGCGAGTCTGGCCTGTGTTGCCTGTACTGCCATGCTGACTTTTGCAGAAATCCCGTATGGTAAAATGAGATATTTGACCTTGCACCGAGCACACGCCAGAGCAGTGATTCGAACTTTACACGAGGAGTGAAATTATCTTTTTTTTTTGTTATGAACGTGCTTATATAGGCCAATTGGGTTACTGTTACACAATTTTAAATTTCGACAATACTTAGCTGTTTTCATAAAGGATGTGTGTGGGTTGCTGTGGCCTCTGAACGCTGTGACCCCGATACCTGTCATAGCCTACACGATCTCGTAAATCCGTTGGTGTAAATCAGAGGCAAATTAATAAGTCTAATTCAAACGTGTTAATTCACTGGCAGTATTATAACCATGTAACTATAGATTATAACACTCTACTTGCAGACATGCAATATGGCATCCTCAGAGTGGAGGCGCAAGGTAAATAATAAACACGTTCTTAAAAAAAACAAAATATAATTAACATGTTTGACTATAGTGTGACAATAGAACAGCGAATGAAGAGAGTAAGTGTTGAGCTGCTCTGGGTTTAGAGTTTCTGGTGTCAGAACATTATCTGCCTCGTGTCTGCACATTCTCAAGGACAAAACCGCTAGGCAGGGAATCCACCAATCAGACCCGGTAAAGGCCTGTCTGGTTTACATTTTCTCTCTCTATCCGAGGGGGAGAGGGGCCATTGCTACTGGAGCCTAACGGCACGAGTGCAGCTGGGGTGAGCCAGTCAGAGAAGAGGTGGGAACAATATAGGTTACCATAATAATATAATAAATAACTCACATATTGTCCACCAATATAACTATAAGATATATTTTTTTAACTTTCTTTTTTTTTTAAAAGTAATAGTTTTTCCTCTCTATACAACTTAGATTTTTTGGGGAAGGGTGCATGTGTGTTTGGGGGACAGGGGGATGGGGGGAATGGGGGGGGGGGGGGGGGTGTCTTCATTGTAGCTTACCCTTTTGCCCAGCTGGGTGTACCCTGATTTACACCCTGTTTTCTAAGCATTGATTCAATTCACACAAACAGTTTAATAGTGCACAATAGTGTTGCGTTATTGCTGGTTCAGTATGGATACCGGTATCACGTGCAACATAACCACAAGTGCAGAGATGACAGCATGCAGTGCTCTACTATCATAATTAAGACTACTTTTACCTTAAAGGTTTACATTGCACAAAGTAGCACACACTGACGTGGAGCCCAATCTCGGGACAAACGATGCACGAGAGAACTCGACAGTGTGAGCCAGTGGAAATATACAGTGCGTATAGAGCGGGAAGAGTGCGAAACAGAGAGAGGGAGGGATAATAGAGAGTCGGGGCTGAGCTTAGCTGGATGGAAGGACCAAGGACACAGTGACCAGGCATACTGTAATGATTTTAGTCTCCGATCACACATTCATGCCCCCCCCCGCAGAGATCCTATCTGCATGCAGCCAGCCTGCACCTACTGTACAGCTTGTGCACCGGCAGCAGCCCAGAGACCTGCATACGCAATACATACTGTAAATGCACAACAGAAGCCCTTCCGACCTCTTTAAAGGCTCTGCTAAAGCACAGAGAGGCTACATGTACACCGTTAAGTAATGTCATTCGCTGTTAGTTTAATTACATTGTAGTAGATGAAATACACTGTTATGTTGATTTCATTGCATTGTATTATGTCTTTTGAGGCTGTTGTGCAAATATGCACACACATGCATGAGCGCGTGCGTGTGCATGTTTGAGCAAACACACTTGTGCATGCACACACAGTTTCCTTTGTTCCTCTTGTGTCATCCAAGTGTTCATTATATCTGTCTGTTGTTTCTGCATATATACAGTATGTGCTTCAGACCGGCTGGATCTCCTAGTGCTCACTGCGTTGGGCCCGAGTCAGCAGCAATCAATCTCCAGCGCCATCTTTTTTTTGTTTTGTTTATTTCTTCCTCGTTTTCCCTCCTTCAATCTTCAGCCCAGCCTGAACCTGTCTGGGGTTCAGACAAGACAGCATCACCACATCTGCTAATTATCCTCAGCATGTCTCGCTCACACACACACACACACACACACACACACACACACACACACACACAGGCGTATGACAACAAATACATAAACAACAATTCATCTGTTTTTCATACAGTTCAGTACAGGTTGGGATGCACAACAACTGTATATTTCATTTATGCTCGTCAAATGAAGTCTCTATAAGGATCAGTCTTCAGTTTACCAATTTTAAGTTAGCTAATTGTTGACCTATACCAAATGTATACATGCAGACATACAGTATGCAGACAAGCGCACGACTGAGCATGTGCACACACACAGACCGGCACGCACAATTCTGTATTAGTTCACAATCACATTTTATAGTAATAATTATTTACAATATCATCAGCAAAATTCAGATTTACCATGAAATGCTGTAAATAAAATAAAAAATCATACTATCCTAATTTGCATGCTTTGTATAGTGACTACATTATATCCTGTGCACAAATAAATATATAGACTACATATGCCCTACAGTATAAAATATAGGGTTATTGTGCAGAGATATTACATCACTGCCAACATATACACTAGTAACCATAAAATTGCAAACTAGTTGATTTACACAGACCAGGTTCAACTTAATGTGTTGTGGGTGATGCAATCTTTACCTTCATGGTCACAAGCAGACCATGGTCTGTATGATGGATGCCTATGGCCGTGGCCGCAGTACGTCGATGAAAGTGACCCATGTGTACACATTCCTGCTTCCGGGATGTGAAACCCAATTCTGGGCGGGATTGATCCATGTCTGGCCACTGCAGGGATGAGGCCGGAGGGAGACGATAAGAGCAGACACCGGGCGGTCAAAGATACCTTGGAAGCGTCAACTTCCACCGCAAACTGGACGCAATTGTGTCTGCCTTTTAAAGGAGTATACCGCTTATGTCACACCACTGTCTTGATTATTGGGCACTGAAAAATAATCAAATAACACATACGACAATAAATAATACATTAATAAAATATGAACAGCATTGAAGGGCTAAAATAATATTGAAATGGCAATCATTTCTAACATCCAGCAACTACTATCAGAAAGGAAAATAAAACACAAAAATCTCATGGCAGCACAGACAATGACTAACAGTGGAACAAAATCGAGACTTTTTTTTATCTGTCAACAAAGATATTTTTTATTCAATATAAATGAACTTACGAAATAGTTGGCTGAAATATCTTTCAACCCAGACATTATTACAATGTCATTATCCATAATCTGTAGTCATGTGTAACATAATTTTACCAATATACTGTATACTATATACTGATTATACATTTCGACACACTCAACTCTCGCTGGGTTTATAACGCAGCTCAAGAAGCAACACATTTCATTTCAAAAGCCCTGATCTCTTTTTAAAACATGAAACAGACAGAGGTGTCTGTATATACCCATAGCTTACAACAACACTGCCTCAATTTAGGTCTTTTTTAATGCTTTTGTTGCAGTTGTGTGAAGAATGCATCCCGGCCGGTCATCAGATGCAAAAGTGATATGATTCTATTGCGTCAAAACATGTTAAAAACACTTGAATACACAGGTGTTTCAAGGTGTGAGCTGTATCATGATTTTGAAAGGCTTTTAATGTGTTAATGGCATGCTTGTTTACAATACGCACTGTGCCATGTGTACCTGGGACGGTCTTTTGAAGCTATGGGATGGGAGGTAAATAATTTAATGGATCCATTAATAAATAAAGTGCAGCAGAGAGAGGTAGGAAAAGGAGAGCTGGGAAAGACAGGTCAATCATCTTTACAATCATGACTGCAAACCACCCCCCACCCAGACAGCATCCTTTTTCTTACCCTTTCTCCCTCTGCCTCTCTCTCTCTCTCTCTCTCTCTCTCTCTCTCTCTCTCTCTCTCTCTCTCATCTCTCTCTATCTCTCATCTCTCTCTTTCTCGTACTTCCTTCTATTTCCCTCACCATATCTTGTTGTCTATGGGAGGTGTCTGGAACTACATGCTTTAGTGGACTGTAACTTTGAGAAGGATGTGGCGTTTTCCAACACACTTCCTTTCTAAACCAAAGGGACTGGTCTACTTCCTGTCAAACAGGTGGAGTGACCTATAACATGGAGCTTCCAGGACATAGCCATGTTCAGGCCTACTTACTCTGTATCCCTGCTAAATTATTTTCCAGTAGATCTTGGAATAGGGTATAAGGGTCATTCCTGTGCCCTACATTATGTCTGGTTGATTTTTTAGTTTTTTCTTCCTCCAATAAAAAAACAGCAATGGGAAATGTCCATACAAAATTGTGGTTTTGAATAATGTGGAAGATAAGGGGCTCCATTATCAACTATGTAACAGTCACAGTGGCTCGGTAAAAACATTTTATTCAGGTGCCTTTTATTAAGCTCACCTTTCTTACAGTCCCTAACTCGTCAGCCAAAAAAAATGAAAGTATTGTCTGTATTATTAGTAAGTTTGTATACAAATATATTCCTTTGTGTTATTGTGCTCCATTTAAGATAAGATACAATTTCTATTTTTTCATTGTACCAACATACAACGAATTCAGATGTAGGACCGGGTTCAAAATAAAATAATAGAAATTATAGATAGATAAAGTAAAACATTTGTCTTCCCACCAAAACATAAATTTCTACCATATTCCCATACGCAAAATTATGTCTTACGTTTGACAGGTTGTATAGAATGGTGGGGAATCATTCCCGTGAAGCCTAATAGCGTCGTCGGCGAATGCGTATGGGCAATGCAGCACTCAGGTATCATTTTCAAACCAAAACAACCACCTTATTGTAACACCGGTGTAATTCTGGATGAAAATCGAGGAATAGCTCTTTAAAACACACCTGCAGGATATCACACAACCAGGGCCACAAAACAAAAACAATCTCTCTCTGCTAATTACCCATGTGCTTCTTCACACTTTCTACTCCGGTTCCGCCTGTGCGCTCGTCTTTCCGCTAGTCTTCCCGTTCTCGGGGCCTTCATTTTTTATTTTACAGCCTGATCTCTTTTTAGATTTCCTCGTTTGGAGTTGCCACAGCGCTCCCCGCTGCCAACATCTGCAAGTGGTTTGGAGGCGAGAGACAGCATGGAAAAACATCAAAAAGGAAAAACAGCAGCGCTGCACTCTACCAGGGTCAGATAGGACAGAGGCAGTGGTGGCGAAGGAGGGATAAAAGCTGACCTGGGATCAGCAGCCACGGTTAAGCTGCAGGTTAGCCTGTATGCTGTAGCTGCACGAACAAGGTCTTCACTGGTGCCAGCCTGAGGCAGACATGCACATCTCACGTTGCAAAATACACACCATCTTCTCAGATACCTGGCAGTGAATTACTCAGCAAAGTGTAAGAAATATACAGCATAGCTAATGGCGTGTGTGTGCGTGCGTGCGTGTGTGTGTGTATGTGTTGACGCACCCTACACTGGGGATTGACCCTGATCACGTGTGAAGTTTAGGCAGGTCGGATTTAAGATGTGGTGCTTTTAAAGAGATTATGTTATTGTGAGAGATTAGGTGAAGTAGATACATTAAAGGCAGCTAATAAGGGGTTTGGCCCCTCCCCCAGCTGCCAGTCTGATTCAGAACTCCCTGTCCTGTTGATAATACACACTACGGTAGTCTTACTGTGGCATTATGGACTTTACGGTGTTGTGGTAGTGAGAAAGAAGCTGTCTGTTGACAGTGTGGTCTACGTGGAGGTTCATATGATTAGCAGCCTTATTCTGCCTTAAGAAGTGTGCTGCCATGTTTCATTGACAGAGAGAGAGAGAGAGAGAGAGAGAGAGAGAGAGAGAGAGAGAGAGAGAGAGAGAGAGAGAGAGAGAGAGAGAGTGTGTGTGTGTGCAGTAGGGACTCATTAGGTAATGAGGATGATAACAAAACAGCATTAGGTTTTAGAGAGGGGAGGAGCATAAGGGTGGTGGGGAGAGGGTAACATGTGTGTGTGATTTGCGGTATAAGCACATGCCATTTAATTGACACAAGCTCTTTCTGTCTCCCGACAGGAGCCGAGCTGTCCTCTACACGTCTGCTTTGGCCCTTCTCTGTCCTTGACTGGGAGGGCAGGGAGACAGATGCAGTAGGAAAGCAGGGCGGGGCGGGGGGGGGGACACAGTTTGGAAAGGTACTGGACCTGGAGGTGGCAGCGGCTACCGAGGTTGGAATATTGGACACCAGTGTCAACCAGTTTTCTAGGTCAGTCCTTCGCGGCGCTGTTCAAGAGCAAAGAAGACTCTACGTTATGTTACATTACATGAACTACAAGTCTAGAAGACTAATCAAAATATTGGAATTAATTACATTTATTTTAAATCGAGCTCTGTGCAGACAGGTTTCACCTTTTGCATGGAGCCCCCCCCCCTCTCCCCCCCTACCTAAGAAGGCAGGTATTTTTACCCAGGATAAAGTGCTGACCCTGTCCCAGGTAATTACACCCCTGTTGGGCCCTGGCACAGGCCTGTCAGCGCAGTGCTGAGTACACCTTACACCTCAGCGTTGGGCAAGCCACACTTATCTCACAAGCTGGGATCTAGTGCCTTGCTCCATGTGAGGGCAACCCGAGGCAAGCCCAGGAAAGCCTTCTCTTGGCTGAGGCGCTCTGACGCCCCCTCCCTCTCCGTGGTATAGGAGCTGTGCTTCATTCACAGGGCATAAATACAAATAAAAAAACAAGCGGTAAAGAATTCTAGTATTTTGGTCCTTCATGTGGTTAATTTCCTGGCATGGGTTCCAATCCAATAATCCCTAAGAGGTTAAGTTAAATTCAAATCACAGATAACATATTGGTGGTGAACGATGAATATTATCGCAAGGCATACAGTCGTTAATTTTCTTGGAGACCCCTTTCAAAGAAAACAAATGCTCGTATCAACATGATGTGTGCAAGATGAAAATACTGAGGGTTGCAAAGCTTCGAAAAAGCTGTCCAGAAGGCTGCAAAGGTTCTTGATGTATCTAGAGACGTCTTGACTGAAACCATATCGGTAAATGTACAACCCAACACCACTGAACTACAAAGTGTTACCAGTGCGTCATTTACTTTACCTAACCTTGTACTGAAGCATGCTGTCATCAGCATTAGCCTAGTTGTAAATCCTGTACCCTCCATAGCTGACATCTATTCCATGCCATGCCTGCGAGGGTAACGTCTGTGCCAAGCCCAGAGTACATATGCTTTTAAGACACTGCATAGGAAATCTTGAGGCCTCACAAGAACCTTTCACTCCAGTGTATCTATATATCTCCCGCTCTTAAAGGCACGTTCCATGGAAACTATGTGCTGTGCGTTGCTTAGCAAAGCAGAGGCCGAGGGAAATGGCTGTGGTCAGACTGTAGACCTTGAGAGACGTAGGAAGAGAGACAGTGAGAAGCACAGAAGCAGAAAAAAAGGGAAAGAAGCATATTAGCGTTTGTGAATTTCGCTCCTAAATGCGCAAACATGCAGTACATGCACTGCATAATTGTGTGTGTACATGCACACACACGCACGCACACGCACACGCACAAATGCAGATGTGCAGCATCATTGTCCCAGCTACAGTGCTGTGTATAATATAATATATAATAATAATACACTGGTGAGAATGTGCCACTGCATGTTAAGTCTTCCTTCACGCTTGCATTGAAGAACACAGAGCCTCTAATTGATGTTAAACAAACTGCTGACCCCTGTCCCTAACACACACACACACACACACACACACACACACCAAAATATGTAAATGTGTATATGCTAAATAATTAAAATAATATTTTAAATTATTATTAATATGATATAAAAGGGTTATAGGTCTTGAATGCACATGCAATCCACAATGTCCTTGGGTTTACTAAACATGTTTTAAGAGCAAGCGTGGGAGTGTGTGTGTTTATGTATGTGTGTGTGTGTGTGTGTGTGTGTGTGTATCGGGTGGTCCTATCATTGGGTGGGGGGACCTGACAAGGTACACTTCTAGTTACCCTTGTCACACACATACATACATACACACAAACACACACATACACACACACGTCTAGACACGCACAAAGATACACACATGCACTCATACAGAGACACACACACACGCGCACATCTAGACACGCACACAAACACACAAATGCACTCACATAGAGACACACACACATACGCACTAGACACGCACAGGCACACACCAGCCCCTGAAGGAAGCTCCAGGGAGGCACAACGACACCTTTGTGTGGGCCAGATTTCCCATGTCTCCCTGCTGCAGCACACAGATAGATCATCTCCGCATTGCCTGCTGTATGAAGGGCAAGTGCATGCATGCCACAGAGAGAGAGAGAGAGAGAGAGAGAGAGAGCGATGGGGGGGGGGGGGGGATTTGTAACAGCTGAGACCCCCATTGTCATTTTCACTTTGCACTTTTTTCTCACCCCATTTTATTGTTTCCACTGTCTTTCCTCCCACATCCCAACACCCCCTACTCTCCCTCTCTCTCTCTCTCTCTCTCTCTCTCTCTCTCTCTCTCTCTCTCTCTCTCTCTCTCATGCTCTCTCTCCCCACAGAGGAATTCAGTCTATCCGTTGGGACTGGAGCTCTTTGAAGGTGATCCAGAACTGTGCTGCCTCTGTTCCCCTTCCTCCTCTCTCCTCCCCCGCTACCCTCCTCCTCCTCCGCCCTCTCCACCTGCACCTCTCAGGCCTCGCTGGGGGAGGGGAAAGGAGGGGGGTTGTTTCGTGGTTGAACCTGGATCCCGCTCAACCGAGAGCAGCGGCTACTCCAAATCTAGGCCCTGTTTCTGGCCTGGCGGTGCCGCAGGCGTCCACTGGCTGTCACAACAGCCGCAGAACGGAGTGACACAGAGGCCAGTGGAGGAGAAGAAGAGAACAGGCTGTCTGAGTGGGTCTGAGAGAGGGAGAGAGAGAGGGAGAGAGAGAGAGAGAGAGAGAGAGAGAGAGAGAGAGATGTCAATTGCACTAGTTTCCCTGTTCATTTATCCTTTTTTTTTCTCCACCTCACACATATTCTTGTTTTCCATACTTGCTCCCTATACCCTTCAACCCAGCGGCAAGCACCTACCCCCCCTCCCCCCCAACACAAACACACACACACACACACACACACGTACTCAGATACATGTATTCACTACAGTATAAGTGTCCTTCTCTCAATGTATGAAGCAAGAGTAACGAAGAGTCGAAGAGTAAGGAAAAGAAACAGAGGGATAAATAAAGCCAAAGAGACAGAGAGAGAGAGAGAGAGAGAGAGAGAGAGAGAGAGAGAGAGAGAGAGAGAGAGATGGATGTGCATTCGTTTGGTTTGACTGGCTGGGGAGCAGAGAAGATGTGTGTCTGACTGCTCCATTTATTATCCCCAAGCCATATGGGTTGGCAAGCTTATAGGGTGTGGTGGGGTGTGTGTTTGTGTGCATGCATGCGTGTGTGTGTGTGTGTGTGCATGTGCGTGTACAGTATGTGTGTCCCTGGGAGCCACAGTGCGAGCGTGTAAGATTGCACTTAACGCCTTTTAGCGCCGACGTACCGCTGCGTGTGTGTTCCACGCCACCGCATGGTCAACGTCTCAACCTGGAGGATCTGTCTCCTTCGCTATTACTGGCAATAAAACAAGAGGAGGGGCTCCTGCACCCCCCACACCCCCCATCTGCGTACCGACGCACTCTAGCCGTACTTATGTGCACACACAGATACAAATCAGGTGGGTTTATATGTTAATTGTAGTTCCCCGTAAAGTACGGCCTCGTTTGACCGCGCGTGGATTCTGTTTTCTCTGCATTGCCCTGTTAAGGCCCCGCCATCGCAGGGCCTGGTCTCACCCCGAGCTGCATTTTCTGGAACTTCTCTGTCTCGGCCCTCTTTACGTCACGTGAAGCGGAGTAGGCGTGTGCTTGTGGGTGTGGCTTGCGCCCGCACCTTCGTCTTTGCAGCTATCTATAGCCTGCGTATCCCCGGGGATTTGAGACTTAAACTCCATATTCATGACACATCACTGTGGGGATTAGGAGGGCATCATCAGACAGAGGGGCTTACGTCAGCCTGCGCACCGTCTCACACACACACACAGGTACGCTTAGACAACAGACTTCTGAGAGCTCTTTAATAATTGCAGTTCATTACAGTTTCTTCACGCCAGTAGTACACAAATGCGAGGCTGCCTTCCGTAGGACCACTAGGCTGCGATGAAACAACTCTGTGTCTGTACTCTGTGTTTCTTTTTATTTTTTACTTTAAACAATAGGAACTAGCATTGGCCTATGGCCCTGAGGTCAAATACTAGCAGTTGGATCGCAGATGAGGTGGGATGGGGTGCTAAGCTGAAGGCTGGGGAATGGGGGTGGGGGGGTTAGCACTGGCGGAACCCATTGAGCTGGCTTCCCCTGCTATTGGCGAGGTGATGGATCTGTCCTGTGATTTGTTTGATTGTTTGTGTGTGTGTGTGTGTGTGTGTGTGTGTGTGTGTGTGTGTGTGTGTGTGTGTGTGCTTGTGCGCACGTGCCTGTGAGTTTGTTTGTGTGTGTGTGTTCTTATCTCCTCCGGCCCACGGCAGCGAGAGCATCAGAGGAAGTGCGGCCTTTCCTTCCTGTGGCTTTCACACTGTCACAACACACAGGGGTCATAAAACACTACGGCACCGTCCAATGTATGTCACTGCACGGATACACACACAATGAGTGGGGCAGGGCGAACGAGTGGGGGAGAGAGAGGGACAGAGAGAGAGAGAGAGAGAGAGAGGGAGAAAGGGAGAGAGAGAGAGGGAGAGAGATAGAGAGGGGGGGAGAGAGAGAGAGAGGGGGGAGAGAGATAGAGAGGGAGAGAGAAAGGGAGAGAGATAGAGAGGGAGAGAGGGAGAGGGAGAGTGAGAGAGGGGTTATTATGGCATGTGCTATTTGGTGCGGTCATGTTTAATATACATTTGTGCGAGAGAAATAAACACAAAGGAAAGCAAGAAAGTGATATGTACAGCCCAGTACACACTGTAAATAGCTGATATACTGTACTGTATAGTATGCACACATTCAGATGCATAGAGGGAGTATTTGTGTGTACAGTAGGGTCTCATTAGGTAATGAGGATGATTACACTGCAAATGGGGGGGCTGAACATGTGTGTGTGATTTGTGGCATAAGCACATAGCATTTAATTGACACAAGCTACTTCTGTCTCTCTGTCTCTATATCTCCTGTCTCTTTGTCTCCTGTCTCACTGTCTCCTTAGTGAGTGTGTGAACGGGTGAGAGGGGGAGAGAGAGAGAGAGATAGAGAGAGAGAGAGAGAGAACGTGTGTAGTGGTGGCAGCAGCAGTGACAGAGGGTACAGGGGACGGTGGATCCTCAGTGGAGACCGGTGTCCTCCCTGGAGGGGGTGGGGGCTCTGTAGAAGGACACCCCTCCTCCAGCCCACATCCAGCAGCTACAGTACAGAGCTGCATGTGCCTTGGCAGAGGGCCAGCTCCCAACCCCTTCTCCACCCCCGGCTCTCGCTGCACACTACCTCACAGGACCTCAGTTTCCACTGTTGTCCCTGCTGTCAGTAGCTCTAGCATTCTGGTCCTGGAGTATACTGTATAGAGTGACATGAGTTAGCCACATGGAGACACGCACGCACACGCATACGCACGCACACGCACACGCACACACACACGCACACACACACGCACACGCACACGCACACACACGCAGACACACGCACACAGAGTCCTCCATGAAGTTTTGAGGGAATGGTGCCAAGCCAACACTTAATTTCAATTTTAAATCTTGGAGTTGACTTTGACCATTTGGCCCCAACACATAGTTATAGATGTTATCACTTTCTATAGTTACTCTGCCTCTCTCTTCTACGATTCTTTCTTCTAAATAGAGGCATGTATTTTGTGCTATTCTTTGCGTCGTTTGCATTTACTGTAATAATGTGTTTTGTTATCATCGTTGCTGCCCATCGTCTCACGAAGACCTCTGACGTGTCAGCGGGGTCAAAAAGCAAGTGACTTCCCAGAGCTCATCCTTGGTCGCTTCCCGCTTCCTGTGGCCTTTGAGCAGCACTTCCTGCCCTTGAGAGTTCTGTGCAGCGTCGCCTGACATCATTATGGGACTCTTGACAAATCTGTCGCCAGCACGTATGCGAACATTGCACTGTGCGGTTAAGGTGTCAACGCCATTGTCTGGAAGAAGGGAGGGAGGCAAGAGAGAGGGAAAGTGACAGAAGCTTGATAAGAGGGTACAGGAGTGCCTATGTGCGCTGTACTGTATATAAACAGACATGAGCAATCATTCACGATAAAGATAAACACAAATTATGTTAACAGTTTTTGATTGAACCCATTGAACTGAGGTAAAAAATAAACGTATATATAAACAGTGCACGTCTGGTATCTCTTACACACTGCTTTATATCTGCCAGAGCGTCACAGAGTGAAACCTACACCGGCCTCTCTACACCCCTTAACCCACCCGTCCCACCCAACAAACTTCAAAATTTCTTGCAACTAAAATGGCAGAGCGGTTACACAAAAAACCAGTAAGGCGGCGAGGGAAAGTGGGTGCCCCGAGCCGGTGGAAGGGCGTGTGAGCGTAAAATAATACCTACAAGTACACCAAAGGAAGAAATGACGGGGAAAGGGGGAGAGAAGCTCGGTGCCTGGTGGAGCGTTCCAGAAGCCTGTCGAGGTATTTCCTTCTGCAAACACGGATCTGTGGGACTGTGCGCATAGCTTTGACGTACACATACGCACTTGTGTATTAGCACGCAGTCAAACACACACTGGCCCTATGGTAGCGGTCAGCGGTACGACTTTGATTTACACCCTCTTCGATTGGGTAGGTCTCTCCGACTCCCTTCTCTCGGCAAACTGCATGTTAGTGTCTGCCATCCACAGCTGTATGTATAACACGCACAGACGCACGCACACACACACACACACGCACGCACGCACGCACGCACGCGCACAGAGCGGCTTAATGAGCCATTCAATACCCCCGCAAGCTCCAGACTTCATGAGCGTCCTAGTGCACAATTCCCTGGATATCTCATGGTCTTAACATCATGACACACGCGCGCACACACACACAAACGCCCGCGCAAACACCTAAATCTGCAAATATGTACACCTACGCACACATGCATACACTAACAGCCCATGTCCCAGGCCAGCTGCAGTTCACCCCTTGTGTTTACATAGCCTGCTGAACTGACAGAGAGAGAGGGAGAGAGAGAGGGAGAGAGAAAGGGGGGAGGGAGAGGGAGAGAGAGAGAGAGAGAAAGAGAGAGAGGGGGGGGGGAGAGAGAGAGGGAGAGAGATGGGGAGAGAGAGAGAGAGGTAGAGAGGCATGCCTATTAGATGAAGGGACTTGGGCATATGTTGTTTGTCCGAGGGGTTCTTCCTGCTCTGGCAGGAAATGTTGGGAGCGAGGGGGAAACAGAGAGAGAAGGGACGGCAGGATGAAAACTTTGCGATAATTAGACAGACGGTTCCAGAAACACAGGCAAAGCAGGGCAGGAGAGACATATAGCGAGAGAAGCAAAGAGGATGAGGGAGGTGGAAACATCTGTCCAGATGAGGCTCCACGCGCCACAGAACTGAGTTTACAATCGACTCTATAAAACAGATGAAAATGATATTGAACTTCAGTAAAACCCTTGAGTGATTAGTTTCCCTGCCTCAAAGACCACACACTGTTTGGGATGAAATATTCCATCTGGTTTAAGTATTACCATAATTAACTAAATCTATATATCTATTTTTTTTTCAAGCTCCATTGGGTTGTATTGTACCACACATCTACAAGCCTGGCTGGAACATTGTCCGCTGACATGTGATCGATTGTACCAAGGCTTGTGAAAACATATGTACAGGAACTGCTTGGACCAGCACTGTGGTGTGTTTTAGTATGAAATGGTGGATAGAAGAAACATTACAATAGCATATCCATGTGCCTTCTAGAAATGACTAATAACTCATTGAATCATCGATTAATATGGCAACACAAAATGTTCCATTCTCAATTAGACCAATTTTCTTAAATGTACGTTAATTTATCAATTATCAATTATCAGTTAATTTATTCATTAATTTTAATTATTTGCATGAGGGCCTATTTCAAGGTGCCTGTTTTGCTATCTTCATGAACATTACACAGCATGTTATCCTAATTTATGACTAGATTAATTGAACCAAACAAAGTGAGCAACGTCCCTCTTTATTTCACTTCATGAACACTCCCTGTTGCTGTTAACCTCACTAAGCTTAGCGGGCCATGTGTGGGCTCCATGTGGGAAGCCATTATGACATTGACATCAGATAAGGCAGAGCATGAATGTAAACACCTAACCTACATTACTTTAGTGTGTGTGTGTGTGCATGTGCGTGTGCATGTGCTCTGTTTTGCTGTCTTGTTTGCACCAGTGGTGCACAGATGTGCCCTGTAGTCACTAACTGGTTTAGCGCTCAGTCGCTCAGGGGTGGCTTGTCTAGACCCAACGACTCCTATTCCACACTATCAGTGTCTTTGTGAATGTACGTGCACTTGTGTGTGTGTGTGTGTGTGTGTGTGTGAGTTAGTGTGTGTGTGTGTGTGTGTGTGTGTGTGGTTGGAGAAAGGGGGGGTATTTCTGTTCACTGGGATTATGACTATTTGTGAACTGATTGCCACATAAAGATGAGCGTGAACACATTCTCACATTCTCAAAACAATCAGAGTTCCACACTTCCAGCAGAACATCCCCACCCCCATCTTCGATCGACTGTACGTACTTCTTGTTGCTCTGTCACTGCGGTCATGTCACACGGCTGTGGGAGCTGCAGCGAACGAAGAATCCAGCTCTTACTGGAAGATTCTCCTCCTTTCCGGTTACTCCTCACCGTGTCATACACGCCCACACCGCCCCAGTCTTACACCAGCCCTCCACTATACTCCCCTTATAGCAAACATTTCACCTCACATTCTCCCCTCCCCGATGCAAATGGAGAGGGCAAAGTGAGCAGTCCAACACGCTATCTCTCATGGGGTATGATAGTTGTGTGATTTAGCAACCAGGACCCAGCTATAGAGACTGGACTGTATTCCAGGTCAGTGGGAGTAATAGCGTGTTGGGTTATTTCATTAAAGGCAGGGTTAGTTATTTTTGAGAACAGAACAATATCCCTCCGCAGCACCGCCCCACACATTGAAATGCATTGCGATGCAAAGCGTAGTACTACTTTGTTGAGATGTGTTCGCCACTTTGCTCATGTTCCTATTAACAGAGCCAGGGCTGTTATTTCTTCAGCGCGCACAGAGAACGGCAAGCTAGCGAAATGCGAGGACATTTGGTGAATTTGACAAATGCGAGGAGAAGCCAATGTCTTTGTTTGAAAATTCAGGATTCATGCCCCTGCTGGCCACCTTGGGTACCGAGTGGTGCATACCCATCCTCCTAGCATTCACACTATATAGGATAACATCGTTATCATAAACAGTGAGATGAGAGTACATTTGTGTTTCTGTTAGTGTGTTGCTTTTCAGGATAAAATATGAAGTGACAGGTCTGTGCCCTCAATAAGTCTTTTAAGCATCTTATATATATTATCATTATTACGGTATTAATATTCATCGTTCCTTCGTCTTCCCTATACAGTGTTGTGCCCACAAGGCATAATGCAACACACGTGATTGGGATTATAGGGACAGATTAATATTGTTGTACCACAGGACTGGACACACAACTATGTACATCCACACGGCATACGCGGTAAAACACACACAAACACACACACACACACACACACACACACACACACACACACACACACAGAGATACGAGAGAAAGTCAGTGAGAGGGAGACAGTGAGAGGGAGCGATGCGACGTATAATTGTCTCCTAATGAAAGATAAACAGTGCAGTCTGAGGGAGTGTGTCTGGGCAGGGCCCCAGTTGGCCTAAAGGCTTTAGCCCTCCTAGGCTCTTAATTATGACTGCCGAGGTCAGCCACGCCCCCTCCAACCCGTCACAGAATACAGTCAGTATTGTAAATATTGTGTGTGTGTGTGTGTGTGTGTGTGTGTGTGTTGTGCATGCGTCAGAGATAAATACAGAGAGTGAGGATTTTACTGACCGTTCCCTGCATTCACAGGGCCACGTACATGAGAGCTAAGACCCACCTAGTGGGTGTGGGGGGGATGGGGTGTCTCTTAGAACCCAATAACATCTGACGCTACATGCCGCAGGTCAAAGGTCAGGCCGCGGCCATGGCGTTGCAGGGTTTTTCTAACACCTTGGTGTATTCAAGAGTTCAAAGGTGATTCACTGGCAACACAGGAAAAAGCTTTTACATGTAATTAGATGTATTTATTTCATATACTGCTCAGAGCTAGAAACACACAGCCCAAACAGGGACATAAATACAGGATGCATGTCAAATAAACACACATTGATATTGGTGAGCATTTGTAAGCGAGGGCATATCAGGAGGGCGTGCGACATATTTGCTCAGGTCGTCTTGAAGAGTGGCTCAACACCGCGGTGTGCAGATAAATATAGCGCGGTGAGAGCGCTACAGAAATTGTCTGTAGCAAGCCATGTCTGCCTCAGCATATCACTGCTCCCCAGAGCCCCCTGTGCAGACCTGACGAGAAGCACTTTCCATGGGCACAGGATAGGCTGATGGTCTGGAAGATTCCTTGTGCAAGATGTGTAAGCACCTTCCTGCTTTTGAACAGGATGAAGGAGCATCTGCTAAATGATCAAATTGTAAATGATTATACTATGTGTTGCTAATAAAGGGCTTTGAAGTTTGAAGTGGTATTAATGTCTTCCAGGATTCTATTGGCTATAAAAGGCTATGTCACAGTTATGCCTCATTTATAAACCCCACCAGACGTGACCTATAGACATGACTAAACATGACCATATCTGTGTAATGCCTAAGTTAAAGTACAATGACAGTTTATTCAAGGATCTATGACCAAAATTGTATAGTAATGTAGAAACATGGACTGCGGAAATACAATTATATATTATTTCGAACATTCATATCAAAACTATGATATGAATGTCAATGTGTTTGTGCTTGTGTGTGTGTGTGTGTGTGTGTGTGTATATACATGTTATTTTATGGGGCCAGGTCGGTCTAGCAAGAGGGCAGTCCTAGCCACACAGTCTGCCCACAAAGCCCAGCCTAACTAACCTGAGAGTCTGGGTAGCAGGTCTGGGCCTCGCTTCTAAAGCTCTCATGTGCCACCACATTACACACTATAATAAAGAGAGATATAAGGGTGGGGTGGGGGTTGTTTTCATTGCTGTATAATTACAATGTTGTTATTATTTTTTAATTTGTTTTGCCATGTTCTGTGACATTTTTGACATGGCATGCTAACAAAGATATTATTGTGTGTGATATCATGTATGTGTGTGTGTGCATGTATGTGTGTGTGCGCGCACATTTGCACACGAGGCCACGGGGTAAAGAGCACCCATGGACACCTGTTTACATGTGTGCCTACACTCTGTTCCCCCGTCTCACTTTAGTTTCCTCTGCATGTAAGAAGGCAGGTGGGACAAGCAGGCTCGAACCAGGAGGTCCTGACCTCTGACCTTTAACTTCTGACCTTGGGCCCATCAGCTAGGCTGCTTGGCGTGGCCAAATGGGCCGACCAGGGTCTTCACTGATGACCCTGGGTCAGCGGCAGTTGTCCCTGCTAAAGCTCACACAGTAAGCCTGGGAACCACACAACACCACCTCCCCCGAGAGAGAGAAGAGGAGCTCGTAGGTGAGAGGGAGAAAAAGAGAGGAAAAGGGGAGTCAGATGAGGAGCGAATAACCCTGGAAGCCTCTCTTTGCCCTGCCACTGTACAGCAGCTCATAAAGTGGACCAGATTCCTCCTCTACAACTCTAATTGCATGTTTTCTCCCCACATACCTGTAATTACAGCACCCGCCTCTCACACGCTGAGACAACACACACACACACACACACACACCATAATGAAGCATGCGTCTAATGATTTACAACTGCTTAGCATTAACACATACGCTCATGTCTTTATCCAGCCTTTTTTAAATTATATACTAGCTGAATGAGGTGTAAAAGAAAGGTAGGCACTAACCATGTGTTTACTACCATGTACTAAACATATATTATATATATTTTTTGACACATTTTCCAAAAGCGTTTTTCCCCTTAAATGTGTTAGGAAATGTCATTTATTTTATGAATATTTGAGCACCAGGTTCGGAACAGGATTCAATTACAGATTTCCATCACTGTGTTGAACATTATAATTGCAAAAACAGTTAAGAAAACTTAACAGAATCCCAAAGGCTGATGAATATGTATTGGAAGTGTGTGTGCTACTGTGCTTTGATTTATATGCATTTGTCCCAACTGACTGACTGACTGACTGACTGAATGTGGCTCCCAAGGACAGAACATGCACGTGGAGGGAGTGTGTGTATGCAGAATAATTTGCATAAGTAGGCCATTGGTTCCTAATGGAGGCGTTTTGTTCAGGCGTTAACAAGGTGTCTCGCTGGGGCTCTCGTTCAGCCGACTCTGACGTCCAGGCAATCAGCGCTGCATTTGGGCTCTCTCTTTGTGTGATTTACGAGCTCCCAGATTCATTTAAAAGCCATTGTTCTCTATTGGTAGATACCACTCCCCCCTTCCATCCGTCCACTCTCACTTACACACACCTCATACACGTGCATTCATGGCCACACACATTTAAACACATCCGTCCCTTACATTGTCTTTCACTCGTATACACAGCCACGGCCACACGTGCATGCACAAACACACACACACACACACAACAACATGCACACGCGCACACACACACACACACACACACACACACACACACACACACACACAGACAAACACAACCCAACAATCATGGAGTGATGGAGACAGAGATTGTTATCTGTAACTGATTTAACTCATAGCTTGCCAAGACTGTCTTATCCTGCACTGAATTATGGAAGAAGGCAAGAGAAGACAAGAGAAGAGACGAGAAACCATATTCTTTATTTCATAATTCTATATGTCCATCATTCCTTAGCCTGGTCGCTACGTCGCTAAAGGCCACCGATGTGCCTCGCTTCATGCCAGGAGACACTGTGTATCTGCAAACACATTGGGACACACCTGCGCTTGATTAAGTGTGTTTAGCTTGCAGATGGGAAGGGGGAGGGGGCGGGACAATTTAGAGTGTAGGGGTTTTATGAGAGTAATCATCTCCAATAAGCCCTGCGTAGGAATCTCAGCCCCCACCCTGTGCTCACGCGGCGTTATTTACAGGACACACACAGACACGCACACACAGACACACACAGACACGCACATACAGATCGTTCACCCTCCTACTATGTTCTGGGGTTTAATCAGGGCCAACTACATTTTAATCTCATCCCTCATAAGTGGACAACTTGAATTAATTCTGTGAGATGAGGACACAGTTGCCTCCCACAAGCGGTTGGTATTGAGTTACAGCCTCTGTTCAGGGTTTGTGCTCAAGATTAACTTCTCGCGCCGCGTTCGTACTTTCGCCCGGGCCTAGAGGGGGCCTAGAGGGGGAGTGTTTGAAAAAGAGAGAGGCTTGGAAAAGACATTACATTGTTACATCATTTAATGACATGAGGTCATACACACACACACACACACACACACACACACACATACTGTATACCACTTTGAAATCATTATGAGTTCTCACACTCATTAGGAAAAAGTTACATGACTTACATAAGATGCAATGTAAATCTTAATATGCACAGAGGCAGCGCACTTTAATCCATTGTTCACACGGTGTCCCAGCTTCATATAGGAGATGTTGTACAGATCAGATGAAAGGCGAGAAGTGCAGGATCCTACAGTATTTTGACAAAAGGAATAGGAGCGAAATCTAATTCGTTAAATAGAGGGCGAAATCCCTTCTCTAACTTGTCCCATCAAATCTGGACTGAATGCAAAGCGCCTTACAAGCTACATCTTCTCATCGCCTCATGACAATTTGTCCTTAACAGTTTTCTCATTTTGAGCTCCGCAAGTTCCTCACAGAACTCTCTCGCGAGTCCCGAGCCATTCCATTAGTTCCCATGGAGATCATCACACAGAATCAAGCAAATGATACTGCAAATTGTCCTCCGAGTTAGAACGTATATCAGTTAAAGTATAATAAAAAAAAAAAGGAAAACTGCTGAAATCCCGTAAGTACGGGTCGCAGTCTTCACTGGTTTTGGGGTAAGTGGGCTGTTGACAGATTTTTGGACAGCTTCTGCCATGCTCTGACAGGCCAGGAGCTATTACCCAACCTAGGACAGCTCTGCACCACTACTTGCACCCACAGACACACACATGCTCACTTAAAAGCATGTGTGTGTCTGTGTGACAGTCATCCTAGAGATTTACTGTGGCAGTAAGCAGCTGTGTTGTGTGGAGTTGGCCCCAGGCTTTTCAATGTCATCCAGCCTGTGTGTGTGTGTGTGTGTGTGTGTGTGTGTGTGTGTGTGTGTGTGTGTGTGTGTGTGTATAGAAGCTATAGACTGCTCTCCTCTTACCCCCCCACCCCCCTTCTCCCCCGAGGACCCACGGAAAACGAGGATCTTCTTTCCCTCGGTCATGCTGTCTGGACAAGCGGGATGCCCTTGCGTGCTGCCTCTCACACATGCTCACACGTGCACGGACTCACAGACTGCACGCACGCACCTGCAGCCATGATGTATGTGAGGAGGCACGCTGTAGCCTGCTTGCCAATGTCTGTGCGCAACAAAAAACACATGCAAATGCTAACGCAAACACACACCCTGAAACACTCCCCCTTTCCTCCATGAGCCAAGCCAGCCTGTCTTGGATGGATACAGTAATGCGTAAGCTGGCCTAGGCCGACGCTGAGCACGCTGCGTGGCTCTTGAGGAGCGATCAGTAGCTGACTTGAGAAAACACGGCACATAATTGGAGCCACCGGGAGCTTTGGTGACGTCCAAACCATGTTGGAAAGCGTCAACCCCATACAGCACTTGGAACATGGAACTGTAGGTGCACACAGTACGTGTGTTTGTGTCCGTCCGTCTGTCTGTCTGTCTGTCTGTCTGTCTGTCTGTGTCTTTGTGTTTATGTGTGTGAGTCACCCAAATCTGGGATAGATTGAATAAAAAGTATTCTAAGACCACTCAAAAATCTTTCCAATAATTAATATGCGTATCATATCCAACTCCCCACATAATCATCAGGTCAATCATAATACTGACCAATGTAAGTCTGACTTGATTAGCCCGTTGTCTGAGATGCTAGCGTGCTAGCTTGATGTGCGCCAATTTCCCATTAAGAGCGATGGGACCAGGGGATGGGTCGGCTCCGCCAGCCTGGCCTGGCCTCCCCTCCCCCGGGCTAGCGGCTACATAAACAGGCTGGTGTCAGCCCATGCTGTGGGAACAGTCAAGGCAAGCCGCGAGCTTCACGGCCTGCTAGGTGCATGCCTCCTTTGTGGGTGGACAGGGACATGGAGGAATGGGTATGAGCCTCTGCTCGCCATTATTGTGAAAGACATTAGCTAGCATCTTTCTCCTCATCTCCCCTTTTAATTCCAGTGTAGTGCAGGGTCTAGGGAATGACCCCCTCTATTTTCTGTATTTCGCTCTCATTTTCCAGGTCCTTTATCACATGTAGCCAAGGTCAGGCAGGCCAGCAGGGCAACGGTGTGCGTGTGTGTCTGTGCGTGTGCGTATACACACGTGTTTGTTAGGGAGAGAGAGCACAAGACAAACCGCTATAAGGACTGGGGCACAGAGACAGCGAAGTAGGCCAGGACTCTGAATGGTGACAGTGTCATGCCTTTGATGCGAGCTTGCGTCCTTTAGTCCTGCTTGTCTGATTGAACGGCACTGAACAAGCCAGCACGAGGCCCGAGAACAATATTAAACAGGCAAACACGATGCACAATAAAAATAAAGCTTTAGAATTGAATGACTCACGTTGAGTTGGACAGAAATGTTTTTTTCCTATTTAACAGTTAACTTGATGCACAGGGACAATGCCACACAGTTATCATGTCATTCCAATATTATTATGTTAAGCTAACAAACTGGTTATACAGCAACCGTTTACAAAAATACATATTTCATGTGGTTGGCTTTTGATATGATTGATCCCAGTAGGCCTTTTCTCCACAAACATTTAGCTTTGAGGCAGACACAATATACTCACTGTAATACACGCGAGCGAGTGCACACACACACACACACACACACACACAGTTGGATGCAAATGTTAGAGAAGAAAAACTGCGGAATTATCCAGAATCCTCTTGAGATTGCTGATTCATATGTGAACACAAACACACACACCCACACACACACAAAACTAACACACAAAAACTGTATTAAGGCCTCTACAGGCCTGATGTTTACAAATAGCTCCCTAGTGAAAACAAAACAATATTCTATGGGGATGCATGCAGAAATAACATGCAAACATACACAACAACACATATAGATGCAGACAGATGTATGCTTGTAATCTTTGCATTCCTTTTGTGTAAGCACATGCACAAACGCACACATACACACACACACACACACACGCACACGCACACAGCACATGCACAATCATTCACACACACTTTGTTTAGTTGCATATTTTAAGTGCAAGCCTATACATACACTGGGTTGCAGTAATTATTACTAGTAAGGGAACAGAAATGTAAACATCTAGCACTAATACACACAGGCATGTGGCCTAATTGTCAGCAGTGTTTTCAAGACGTGGGCCACAACTGATCTACAGTAGCCTGCAGTTGAACAGGTCCAGGTGAAAATTACATAAACCACACGTGACAAACATCCACAGGAATGCATGGTTATGACGTACCGGACAGTGACAGGCGCCAAGATTAAGTGTGTGTGTGTTAGAGACAGACAGAGAGAGAGAGAGAGGGAGAGAGGGAGAGAGGGAGAGAGAGAGAGGGAGAGAGGGAGAGAGAGCGAGAGAGAGAGAGTGAGAGAGAGATAGAGAGAGTGATAGATAGATAGATATA
>JAODLL010000022.1:2338589-2354316 GCA_026546735.1 Forbesichthys agassizii | reverse complement strand
TCTACCACGTCCCATAACACACATCATTTTATGTTCTCTCTCTCTCTCTCTCTCTCTCTCTCTCTCTATCTCTCTCTCTCTCTCTCTCTCTCTCTCTCTCTCGCACACACAGCCTCACTCTCTCATCTTCTGAACGCAAAGTTCCTCTCCCAGAGTGAGTATTCATTTTCATGACGAGGATGATTATGCAAATTAGCACATCGATCCGTCTGGCCAATGAGAAACCTCTCCATCATTTGGCCATCCCTAATTACCTAATTCATCTGATTTAAAGTTTATCTGAAAGACCACCCATTCTCTCCACCATTTAGCTTCCCTTCTTCCCAATACATCTTTCAAGTGTATTTTTTATTTCTGCCACTAGCTTGCTTCATACTTACCTCCCTACAACATGCCGGTTTAATATGAAAGCGGGTCTATGAAGAGGCACTTGTAAACAATGAACTAATAGAAGGAAAGTAAATATAACAATGGACCCTTCAAATTGTGTTCCAGGTTGACAACCACTGCTTGTAAGGTCAAACTGCTCCTGTATTCCTGTGGCTTTACTCATTTTAAAGACATCTAACAGTTAACACTGATTTGGCTACAGGCCAGTCCACATATGAGGGTCTCATCCCAGAGGGTTAGTCTGAATACAAATCTGCATGCATTGTACATGGGACTCTCTCACCATAGGCGATCTCCATGCTGCTGTGGGACAGTGTTGGACAATGTGGACCCCTAGCAGTTGGCAGGGTCCCGGCCCGGGGCCCCCAGTCTTCCAAAGAGCAACCTTATCCAGCTAGACCACCAGAAACCGAACAAGAGAGCAATTGAGACTGTGAATTGCTAATACCAATGTTTGTTCCTCTCAATTACAGTTTTAAATGGAAATCAATGCAGCAGAGGAATGAGAGGAGCTCTTAATGTTGGGGTGATAATCACATTAAGACAGGACTTAAATCAACACCAGACCGTGGCCTCTGGAGGGAGAAGAACAAACCAGGACAAAAACCAATGCTATTTAATACTCATCTGCTCTGTCTCGCTCTCTCTAGAGGTCTATTTATCACTCTCATACAACGGTCGACTCCAGTCTGCAAACCACTGTCTGGTTGCTGGGATACCAGCCATAAGTTTTACCATGTAACATCTGGAATAAAGGTGGGTCGGCAAGGTGCCAGTTCTAGAGTTTCACTGCGGCCATAAAACTAACAAAAATAAATCTTTGTTCAACTATACTCTTCTCAGAAGCGCGCAGCACTCGTGTAGACACACACACAGGAATGAAGGCATACATGCACACATATACGGTACAATATACGTCCCTGTCTGGACAGATCAAGTCACGCACATCGCTGCCTCTTGGCCAATTGGTTTTAAGTGAACTGTTCCTTTCTCATACATCCTCAAAGTTTAATTGTATGACAGGATGTTTTGTAGCCTAAACAGGATACGGTATGAGAATGACAAATAAATATAAGGGGATTGCACGTGTACTGTATATAGTATGTATTGTGGATATCAGGATTGCTTTTATAGAATTAATCAGTAAAATCAGCCGCACATCTTGTTTCGAAATTATGTCTGTACACTCAACAGGTGCTTTAACAAGGCACAAACCCTTTTCACTGCCTCGGTGTATCTGCTAAGATGCCTCTAATACAAAGATGTTTTGTTCATATAAAAACAATCTTTTTGGGGACCAGTAAAGAACCTACCGTATTTATTTAGCAATCTGTCTGTTGCTGTAGTAGAAAGCTCCTTGGCGTCACTGGCTGAAGCCAGGATCTTACTGAAAAACAGAGCATGTATTTACATTTCTACCATTCCGGGGATGAATGTTTTACTAAATATACTGTATATATACTATACTATATAAATATACTAAATAACTTGTAGCACTTATTATTTGCCTCTTGCTTCAGACCTATCAGATTAGGGTTGACTTGAGATAAACAGGGTCAGTTCTAGGCCACAAGAGTCATCCAAAATACAGTATCCCATTTCTACTTGCTAAAACTCTTATTCAGACCCCCCTCAAAAAAAACAATCTCTCCAATTTGGTCTCTCTAGCTCCTCTCCACACCCATATGCATCCAGTGCAATACAATACCATACATAGCTTAATGCTGAAGGGTACGGTGTGCGCGCACACACACACACGCACACACATGCAACACATGCACGCACACACAGGTCTCTCCTGTGCACGTCTTCCATGCTTGGTGAAGATATGCAAAGTGTCACTATCATCAAAACAAAAACTGCAGGGGAATATAGGGCAATTGAGTGAATTAAAATTCATCCCTGGAGACTTATCATTCTTTTTCTCCTCGCTCTTGTTCCCCTCTCCGTTTCTCTCCCTCATCAGGATCCCACTGTTGGATCTGAAGGAGCTGGCTTCTCTTTACAGTTCGGTTCACATTACAGTGTGTGCCTTTGTTCTGGCCTGGTGATGGTCCAAGTCACCATTACACAGTCATGAGCGTGACTGTAGAACATTTTACAAATGGAGAACATTTATATTTCAATTTAACATTTGCATATAAACAATATTATGACTGTTGCCTTTATGTGTGAACATTTACTGGACAGTAAATATATGCCCTCAGAGGTGCCCATAGGACTGGGTGAAGGACGGTTGGGTGGCGAGTGGGTAATGGAGAGGTGTGCTTCCAGCCAATGTCCAGACAGTCACTGGTCAATAAATCAATGAAGGGTCATGAAGGCAGGTGGTTAGAGAGTGCCTATTGAGAGATGCTCTCTCCATCTGATTAGCTGGATTAACAACACAATGGGCCCCCTCTCCCACCCTTCCCGCCAAACAAACCCTATTCCCCATAATCTCAAAAAGACTAAAACCTCAAACACAGCATGTCAAAACCAGCACATTAAGGAGCTGCAAAGAACAGTCAGTTGGGGCAGGGATTCCTCGAGACACTTGAAATGTTTTCAGCTGAATCACTGCAATAAATGTTTTAGTTGTAAAGATAACAGTGTCTTTGATGCATCTTTGTCGCCAAGAAAACACAGCCACCCCTTCTCCCCCACCCAACCTTTTAATCCATACCACTTCGTCTTTGTGGAAAGGCTGTGCTTATCACACATATGTCTCCTTCATAGAAGTGTGTTCATCTTCTCTTGCTCTCTTTCTCTCACTCACACACGCGCACGCACACACACACACGCGCACGCACGCACACGCACGCACGCATGCACACACACACACACACACACAGAGCGTAAAGCAGACGCATGTAATTACCTTAGTACACGCTACAAAATGCCAGACAGTGTTTGTGTCCGTATGCGGGTGTTTACAGTTTTGTAATTAGCAGAATACATTTAAATACATTTGGCCAGAACACCCCTGGGAGAATTCCTGTGCCTGTGTTCGCTTCAAGATCTCAACCTATCCCCATTTTCTGCAGCATACAGTATCTCACGATACCGGCTTCATGTGCTCATTTCAGTTAGTTGCCTACAATATTAAGTAAAAGTTTGATGTGAATTTGTTCTATGATGTTCCCTTGTTCTTTCGTGTTTCTTTCTTGTGTAGATTGGCTAACATGTACAGTGTGTATAGTGTACAACATGTTGTACACTTTGACTTTACAACATTCACTTTATACAAATTATACATTTGTTGTTTGATTTTACTCTTTCTTGTGCAAGGTAACCAAATGTTTTTTTGTTTTTTTTTAAAGTTCCCTCCGACAATTTTTCAATTTAATTGTGAATTCATCACCTCTTATCTCTATTAACACATGTAGCCAAATCAATGCATGATACCACACAACCAGATGTTCATTAAAACAGCTTCACCTGAGCAGCGCTTTTCGCAACCAGGCACATAAACGTGCATACTGTACAGGAGCACATGTGTAACACACATCTAAAGATGAGTCCCCCCAAAGCCCTTCCCTGCTCAATAAGCCAGTCTTAATTATTCACTAGGCAGTCTGGTGTCTTTCATCTCTGTTAATTGCTGCATCCAGTTTCTCACTGGGACCAGCATGCCCTGCTCCAACCTCCAAACCCTTGCTGCATTGTTCCACAAACAACGTGAGGATGTGTGTGCCTCTATGTATGCATCTTCTGTTGGTCTCTAGACCCACTGGAGTCACTGCACTTTAATGGAAGCTCTTGGAATTATTTACAAATGTGTACTCCTGGTATTTCATGGCAATCCTTTTATAGTTCATATTCTTTTTTGATTATTTTGTGCAATGAACACATTAGCATAATGGTAACACCTTCTGTTCCCAATATGTACAATAACAGCAATAAGGCTTTTAGAATACTTTTTCCCCCCATTGCAGCTACAGAAATCACTTGAGGCATAGCTTGTCAATGGTGAAACAGGAAGCAGGCCTTCCTGTTTCATTCCACTAGTGTAGATGGAGGTACACATTGGCACAAAATCACAGCTGTATCAATAAATCCAAATGGTCCAATTCCATGCTGTGGCTTTCACTTGGGAAGGCCCATTCTAATCCTAATAGTTATTATCTTTGTAGTGGATGCCTAACTAAAAGCTACCCACACTGCAGGACTAGATTGGTGTTATGGAGTCCATTCAACAAATACTGTAATCATAGTGCACACAATGTCGCAAAACCATCTGAATTCATACTGAATTGAAACTGTCTAGGATTCATAATTGAATGTGGAAGGTAGCCTAGCTCTTTATGATTTACTAGACCCAGCTCACCACCAAAATCTAAACAGAAAAAAAACAGAAAATAATAATAAAATAAAATAAATAGATATCTCATGAGAACATTTTGAAATATCCAAAGAAATGAACAAAAGTGCAGCAACAGTTAAGTTTGGGAGGACAGGGCTGTACTGTAGCTGGATTTGCAGTTAGCAGATAAAGAGCATTTAGATGGACAGACATACCGGCCCACAGTCAGCAGACAGACATGCTGGCGCGAGAGCATGCAGAGCGCAGTGGGAGTGATGGGCTGAGACGTGATGGATTGAGAGGGAGAGGAATAGAAGAGGAACTTTAGCCACTGGAGGAGGGATCTATGCTTTATACCTTCGGTCTAATCTAAATATGTGAGAGAAGACAGATATGTGGAACAGAGCTGTGCTGGAGCACTGCCTGGCTGAGAGGCACGCAGCGCAAGCCGGATAACCGTGGAGATATTCTGCGCGGATTTGAATGTCTGCGATGAACAAATTAGGTAGGGGAGAGAGACAGAGAGGGCAGAGATACATGGGGAAAAAAGTCGGCGGTGAGAGAAAGATATCACAAGAATTCATCATGTTTCTCTCAGACAGCACATCCTGACTGGACCTTTATGGCACACACACACACACACACACACACACACACATGACTGCCACGGCATACATCAATGGGCGGGAAACGGCGCATGATAAATTCTGAACACAATACATTTTGTCCAAAAGATTTAACATCTAATTCAGGTCTGACAGCTCCCTCCATCTCCAACACGGCCCTGTTACATTTATCTGCACACAGTATACAGACGGCCTTGGACCTCTCAGACACACAAGGGCACACACACACACACACACATACACACACACACAGAATGACAACACAGACCCCAAAAAGATAAATTACACATACACAGAGCCAAGAAGGAAGGAAAGGAGAAACACAATCTTCCCTATACATGTACAGTATATGGACACATATGGACACATGCACTCTAAACTGCAGCACGAGGTCCTGTGTGTGTGTGTGTGCGTGTGTGTGTGCGTGTGTGTGTGTCGGGGCTAGTCTCCGTAGGGAGACTTCATGGTCTGCTTGACCATCAATGCAGTGTTTGTGTGTTTGCATTGACATGTGTTGTACGTGTGTTTGCAGCATTGTTGGTCGGTGAGTCAGTGCGCGTCTCTCCTCTGACAGCAAGAGGAACAGGAAAAACAGACACACACTTTTCTATGCACACTTGACACCCCCACACACACATACACATGCGCACACACACACACACAATTGTAAGCACGGGGATGCACACACTCGGAGTGAGTGACAGCTAAAATAAAGCAGCTGTGGGAGAACTGTTTACTGGTGGTTCATGGTCCTCGGTGTGACGAGCCAAGAACGTGAACTTTGACCTCCCTTCTCCGCTACAGAAGATAAGCAGGGAGAGAAACGGATAGAGAAGGAAAGATGGTAAAACCGGGAGAGTGTGTGTGATAGAGGCACAGAAGGTGAGAGATGTGTATGTAGGGGGAGGTGTGGAGGAAGGGGGGGTAAGGAAAACTGTCCCAGGGGCATAGGCACACACACACACACACACACACAAACACGCATGCACACAGGGTACACACTGTACTTCTCCAGGCTAATGGATTGCAATGTCTTAGATTATGAGCTGGCAGGCTGCCCTGTAGACAGTCCAGATAGAAGGTATTACAGGGAGGACATTGGAGTCTCAGCTCTCTCCACTCCAAGCCTGGGCAAAAAACAACTGACATCCTTAAACTCATCACTAAATAGTCCTGGGAACTATGTTTCAACTGTGGTGAATCATATTGTGTTAATGTTAACAGTCATGACTAAACTACAGGTACTTTATTTACTGACTTTATTATAAGCCTAATGTAGGCTAGTTATCAAAGTGGGGGTTGGGACCCCCTCAGGGATCATGGGAATATTTTGATTTCATCAAGAGACTATCCACAAAGGGATGAAGAATCCTTATTCTATTTATATTGTACAGTATGTTCTCTTATTATTAAAATAATAATAATAATAATAATTATTATTATTATTCAGTAAATGTCAAGTCGGTGAAAAGTAAAAAAAAAAAAGCTGAGAATCTCAACATTAAATTTGGTGGGGTCAGATGTAAAGGTCAAAGGTCAGAAATTGACCTATTTTGGATTTTCACAAAGCTATTATCCTCTGATTGCTCATGCCTTCCCGAGTGGCCCAGCCAATGTTACCACCATCTTATATTACTCTTACATCAAACTGTGTTTGATCTTCATGCAAAATGCACATATTACCTTTCGACCCTTCCTCAAAAAGTTTTCATCATGGATTTTAGATTTTCAAAAAGGTTACAAAGCAACATGCATAAAACCCGGTTAACGGGAAGTGGTGTGAAGCTAGTTGGCTGCGGTGGAACAAAGCTTTTGTGCCCGAGGTCTTCTAAATGGCTAAGCCCGTCCAGCACCAAAGAAGCACATGGCACCTAGTTCATTTGTTAGAATTCTCATGAATGGCAGCATTTACATCCAATTGGCAGATGGAGTTGTTTTGTTGTTAGTGGCACACAACCCAGCAAGGTCAAACCCAAATAATTTGAACCTTTTGACCAAGAGGAAAAACACATAAAAACAGGCAGTACTAGCCAGAACTGAAATGTGAGGTGTTAGCTGTTCATCTGATCTAATTTAATGTAGAGTCGTTATAGTATCTCAAATGCATTTTGAACTGGCGTGTATGTAAATTTTATAATGCAAATAGTATCTTATGGCATATATAGTGAATTTATTTTTTATTGGGGAGGGGGTGGGGGGGGGGGGGGTAATATATAACCAGTGCTGCTGGTAGCACTGCAGTGTGGACACATGTCTGTGAAACCATAAACAAATGCACAGACCTCCCCCTAGGTCTTTGGGGAGCATGTCAGAACACATTAGTGACAGCACCCCACACTCAGCTCAAGTACGGTAACACAAGTCCAATTTGTTTCCCTAATAGACCTAATATTATTCACACACAAAGATGTATGCGCCTCATCATTATACAGGTGTACCCTTGAGCTGGCGTCAAGTTCACGTGTTGGGGGTGCAGAGAAGCTGGGCTGATATTAGGCGAGGGGTCACTTTGTACAGTAAAACCCGGTTCGTCTGTTTATTCATTTATTTACTACTCACTCACATCATATGTGCACAGTCTCCGTCAGCAGCGCGAGAATATAAGTATGCATTTTCAGTGCGTATTCGTGTGAGGGAACATGTGTGTAGGTTGTAAACACTTGGGATGATGAATAACTAAAGTGCCATTAGCAGAAGGCCTTTATTACAAATGTCCAATTACTTTGCATTGAATATCAGTTGGACACGCCGCACTCTTTCATATTGTGAAGAAACCGCTTCGCCTCGCAAACCGGATCCGCCCACATTGTGACCCCGTGACGACTGCCCCTCTATCGACCCCCTGCTTGTTTAATATTCATAAAGTCTATTTCAGCAGCATCAGACACCACAGCGCCACCCCAACGCTAAATCCATTCTCATTGATCACCATCGGCATTCCTGAACAGCCATCGACCCGGTTCCTTCAAACTCAAGCTCAAGGTCTCCTTAAAACACATACGCTTCACAATTCACTTTTAAACCCCCACCCCCACACACACCACACACATACAAGTGAAATGGTTATATTTGATCTTTCTACCACTGCACAATTACTGTTTCCATTGAAACCAATAAAATGGTATATTTGCTTCCACCAGTACCCCCCCCCCCGCGCCCCCGACACACACACACACACACACACACACACACATACTTTATATGACATGTGTCTGCTCAATATTAGTTTTAGAGCACTCTCTGAAATGGTCAGGAAGGTGTTTTGTAGTCTGTTTTGTCTTCCTCTCAGTACTGCATATGGGTATGAACTCCAATGCATGGGAATGGACTCCAATGCATGGGAATGGACTCCAATGCATGGGAATGGACTCCAATGCATGGGGATGGACTCCAATGCATGGGAATGGACTCCAAATGGACTCCAATGCATGGGAATGGACTCCAATGCATGGGAATGGACTCCAATGCATGGGAATGAACTCCATTGCATGGAAATGGATTCCAATGTATTTCTTTTCTACCAGAAAGGACAGAAAGCTCCACACCATCGTGCACATTGGGCATGCATGTGTTTCGACCAATCTCATGCCTTCAAATTTACAAATAAATTATATCCACCTAATTTTCAAAATCACCAAAAAGAGCATATGTCAAATGTTTCCTCATCCCACTATTGAATGCATTTGGGAATGCTCTTGGAAATGCTTTTGGTATTTGTTCTAAATTATATCATTATTGGTCGGAAAAGATCACACATTGGATTGTTATTCGTGTGTGTGTGTGTAGTGTTGCATGTCCATGTGTGTGTACGCGCGCACGTGTTTGTGAATGACATATCAGTACTTTGTGTATATTTAGGGTGGAGATGACACAGTGCATGTGTGTGGCATAGTGCGTGCATTAATGTGTGCGTGTGTGTGTGTGTGTTTGGGGTCACGACACAGAGCTGTCTCCAGGCTGGGGTAAACTGATTTAAAGCAGTGCTTGACTATACACTGAAGGCTATATAGCGATCCAGTCTATGTTCAGTATAGCAGCAGATGGGAGCAAAGCAGAAACAGCACATTCTCTCAGATTTGCCTTCCTATTTATAAGAATCACATTTCTTCTTTAGTGATTATAATCACTAAAGACGAAATGCAGTATACAGTAGTGTTGACTATTTCTTCTTAGTGATTATAATCACTAAACAAGAAATGCAATATATGGTGTTGACTGTATTTCCATCTACTTCAACACTACCAAAGCCTAAATGCATCGTTTGAGAGGGCATCCCATTGCCTCCCATTTGCCAGACGAACAGATATCTGTGCCTTAAAAATTCAGTGCAGAGAGTGAGACGCACCTTGATAGATGACAGCAAACCCACACACATGAGCACACACACACACACACACACACAGATGAACACACACACACACACTATACAGCAGCTGCATAATTCATTCCCGTAAATTGGGAACACCAGTTGTGTGCTCACACACAATAAACAGAGATGAATTCATCAGAAATGTCCCCAAGTGCAGAAAATATGAAAAATGTAATCATTCCACAGAATAAAAATTCATAAGGAAATGTACAAAATCAATATTTTATGCTACTTACAATACCTATTCTTTATTACAAACCCATTCAGGAGCAAGCATTAAAAATTAAAGCTGGCAGAGATGAGGCGGGTGGGGTGGATGCAAGAGAGGATACTGCAAAAAGACCTGAGCGCTCAAAAGCAATACTATTTCATTCATGTTTAAAGATACTTTTTTTTGTTTCTCTTAGAGCCAGTGAAGCAGTTTTGAAACAGCCAGAAACGCTTTGATAGATTGAACGATCCAGGCAGCCAAGGCGCTGTCAACATAAATAGCGATAAAGAAGTAGGGGAAATGTTTTCAACTGGAGTTTTCAAGGTTATGGCCCCTGTCGATGATTTGAAGGCACCCCTGGCTCGGCTGAAACAATGGTTATGCAAGCCGTGGTCTACCACGGCATGTGTGTGTGTTACATGTACATGTGTTATTGAAACTGCATTGCGAGTGTGTTCACGTGCATGCATGCATTCCATGCATGTGTGTTGCATGTGTGCTTTAGAGCAATGCTATATTGTTTTGGCATTAGCCCTGTAAGAATGAGTGCTCTTTCACTCAAAGCAATAGAAGTGCTATATAGTTACAATGTTCAGCACTTTTCTACTCTCTATTTCCTATTATTGACATTTATCCTTTTCTTCAGACGTTTGCCCACACATCATGCCACTTACTGCAACGTTTTTCACTTTTCTCTTCGTGAATCACATTGCTTTCACTTGAGAAATCATACTGTGAGAAGGTGCTAGAATGTGTTTTCAAGTTTGTTTCTACTGTTTGTCTATTTTCCAGTTCAGAAATGTATATTTAGCTAATCTTATCTTTTATCTTAATATAATTAATGCTCCTTGGCCCATGGCTTGATAACAGGCCACAAACTCTTCTACCCCATTAAACCGTTGCTAGTTAAATCCTAAACAACAATGTGAAAGAGAGTTTTTGGTGTGTTATAGTATGAAGTAATAACTATAATTAGATTTTTTTTCCCTTATGTAAATACTGTATCCTGTATAACGGAGTAGTTGTATCCTAAGCATAGAATTGCATCACACTGCATATTTTAAGATAATCAGAGCTCAGAGTTTTTTGTTTTTATAGTGTGGCCGGCCGCACATGCATGTTATCATGTGTGTGTGGTCCACAGAGCATGTGATACTGCACGGTCTGAGGTGCGCTAAGTGCCATCTAGTGGCAGAAAGTCATATAGACCCGCTTGAACTAGAAAATGTATTTGATTATTTTTATCACATAGACAAGTGCATTCTTGAGTTTTCTCTTTAAAAATATTATATATTTCCCAGCCCAGTTTTTGGGCTGTGACTGAGACGACGTAGAACCTTATGAACCTGTATGTTTGTGTATTGGACAAAGTTATAAAGCCAACCTGAAATTATCACTTTCGCCGCTCTCGTATATTTTGCATTTTCTGTAGGAATTGCCGACACGCCCACATGCTGCCAGGTCAATGCTGCACATGTGTATTAATATTCCCCAGACATATCACGCATCTTTTCTTAGTGTAGGATCAAGATTAGCGCGTCTTCAGTTAAAGACACACCTTTAAGCGGTAAGCCCAGTTGTAATGAGAATGCAACGTTCAACCGCGCTGGGCTGACCGTGTGGAGTCGTGCCGTGCCGAGCTGAGCCGAGCCGAACCTGCTCTTGCAATGGAAAAAGGCCATAGGTCTGTGAGGAGACTTTGTTAATCTTTATCACGGGGAACAGTTGTGCACTTCAATTGCTTTCGCACATGCACAGCATACAGTACAATCAAAGCAATACATATGTGAGAGAAACTCATCAGGTTAAAAAAAACTAAAGAATAAATGAGTGGGACTGTTTTTGCCACAGCACCTCTCAGTGTTGTAGGCTGGTACTGTCATGGAATTATTTGAACTGATCGGCAACAGTCAGGACTGCACAAACATTACCCATCTTCCACAAGAGAAGACTCACCTCTTTACAATCCACCTTCGTACCCAGTGACCCCTTAATACTCATCCTGTCTCAAGTTTCTTCTTCAAATGCCCTTTTCTCTCCTCTCAGATCTTACTGTATGCATGTACTTTGATATTTAGGCCAGTAACTAATTGTTAGATATATTGGTATTGACATGGAAGTTGCTGTAATTATTCTAATATAATATTGTTTGCTTACAATTGCTGGTGACCTGTCCAACTGTTGACAAATGTGTTACATGCGCTATGGATAAAAGCGTCTGCCAAATGCTGTAAATGTATACTGATAAGGGTCAGAATGAAAACAATAGGTCGGTCTGTGGGCCTTGGGTTCAAGAGGCTATAATACCACCAAAGCTACTAAGAATACATGTTTCACTTTCATTTTCCATATTAATATTAGGAACAAAGGCTTCATGTTTTTAATTTTTATTTTTATTACACCACTTTTATTATCTTCTGCTGCTATTGCGAGGTCACAATGTTCTAATGTTATTTACATTGTCAGCGATGTGTAGCACCACATCCTCCCATTCCCTATGACCACACACACACTTACAAGCACCTACACACACCATACACACACATGCACACACACAAATCTACAGACTGTTTTCTTAAAGTTTGGCCAGAAGCTGAAGTTTGTGGGGGGCCTACTTCTGGCAAGTCCCACATGACAGGAATATTGCTATATTTTAATAGGTCCCAGAGTGAGGTAGACCGTGTCTAAGGGCCGTTGTTTTACAAGTGATGTGCAATAAACAGCTATATGTATTTACCACCAAACATGTAAGGATCACAACTACAGTAAGCCCTTAGACAGCCAACTGAACTATTTCAGTATTAGGTTGTGTTCATAAAATGGTTAACATGCAACAACCTGAGTAAGAAAATATGCAAATAAAAAGAAAATGTATTTTAAAAAGCGGTTTAAAAAAGTGCTTTGAGTCAAAGCAGTATCTCATAATATCAATGTTTGTTTGTTGAGAGAGTAAGAAGCAGAAAGGAAGCCGGGTAAAGATTCTCTTTTGAAATATTTACTGTATTTTACCTACTGTATAGCCTATTAGAGTTTGTGAGAACAGGCTGAGCAGTTTCCTTGATGACGACACTGGTCTCTTTGCTCATATCCGGATGATCCTGCACTTGTAAGCCATGCACTTAGCATAGCACTTAGCACTGAGCATGTGCACATCTACTGTACTGTACGTATGTTGAAGCTGAAGTCAGTAGTTAAAGGTATAGTCAGCTATGGCAAGCTAAATGTAAGCTAATACACTTTTTGTAAAATGTAACCAGTGGTATGCAGTCAGGCCCTTCGGGGTGACCAAAGTAAGACACAAATGTTATTTTTAATTTATGAAACACTTTTATGACAAAAACATATTTTATTTTCACAAATAGCCTAAACATTACACAATATATTAATTTAAACGTATATGCGCATCTGAAGTAGGATACATAAGCTTCATGTCTGTGTGTTCTCGCTACATTTCCAGTCAGAGGAAAGGAGCTACACATTTTTTTTATTTAAACGACATAGCTGTACGCTCCACTTACAACCCATTCTCCTGAAAATATGAAGTGTGCTGTTTATGTAACGTAGCGCTTTTCCTATGGCAGAATATCTGACCAATCAAATCGACAATATCAAAATAGAACGCGGATTCAAAGATTGATCCCCTTCTTTTCCCCTGGGAGAAGGCGGTGTAGTATTAATTAGGGATGGCACCCTATTAGTATTAGGAAAAGGTCATCTGGACATCGCGTCTGAAGGGTCGCCAGGATTATGCACTGCACGCCACTGAACTCAACAAACATCTCCTCGCATTTCGCTAGCTTACCGTTCTCTGTGCGTGTTGAAAAAATAATCTGATACTTCTACACAACCCTGGCTCTGTAAACAGTAGCATAAACAAAGTGGCGAGCACCGCTCGTTTTAACAGCAGTAGCACTACGCTTTGCTTCACATCGCATTTCAACGTGTGATCTGCCTTCACAGAGAACAGCGCCGCGGTACCGTTTTGATTTGAGCTCAAAGTTAGCAAGAATTACCGACCATACCTTCAACACTCGCGCCAGTTTGTGTGCTGGACACAGTCAAGAAGCTCAGGACAAGAGGCAGAGACAGAGGCAGAGACAAGTCAAACAGGCAACTATAGTCACAACGCATGACCTATGCCTACACCAGTCCACAGCCTGACCACAGCAAACAGAAACAATACAGGGGAAGTTGAGTCCGTAAAGGAGAGCGCTCTAATGAGAAAGACATAAGCGTGTCGGTAAAAGAAGAGCAGGAAGAATATAAATGAAACTAAATGCATAACCATTTTCAGACACATGTTGACCAAGTTTTGCTTTGTAGTTGTTTATAAGCTCTTTCACTGAGTGTACTGGCAAGACATTATGCACACTAATGTCTCCCTGGTTGATAGTTTAGGCTCTGTGCCCAGCACAGATGTCTTTTTGTGCCATATTCTCTGTTTTACATGAATGGTCACTGTATGCTACAAAGGCAAAGGCACACATGAAAAAATACACTCGGCCATTTAAAACACATATACAGACGGATTTGCACACATAAACTCAACATGAAACAACAACTGTGATAGAGAGGGGGCAGGGATAAACACTGTCTCTCGGTGGAGCTCCTAATGGAAGAAAGATGCCGCGTTGCGTAGAGATCTTGTCCAGCGTGCTAACTCATAAGAGCCGCTCTATGCAGCCCTGTTCGTGAGAAATCTCTCCCCTTGGATTATGACCTGCCAGGATTCACACCGGATGCCAATTCACGTATTTACTGGCGCTCCTCACGAAATCAAGCCGATAAAACCCACTTTATCTCCATCTTGCAGCCATAAAACAATGTGTCCGTCAGGAATTGGCAAAGGAGCCTGCTTCCTTCACTACACCAAATCTATCTCCCCTCCCTCACTTCCTCCCCCCCCCCCCCATCCCCTTCCCTCTAGGGCCGGGCCAGTCAGCTCTGTCCTTCCTCTCATCCCTGAGGTAAACTCCATTCTCTGCTCTTCCTTCTCTCATCCCGTCCCAGTAGAGCAGGGCCCCAGCCTCTAATTGCTGGTGAATGGAGTGTTTTCATGGGGTGTTAGGCAGGGCCCTCCCCTGGATTAGCACGCTTACACACACACGCACGCACACACACACACACACACACACACACACGCACACACACACACACAAGCACACTCACAGAGACGCACGTACGTACACGCACACTAGCAGTGCATGCCCTGGTATACACACATGGATTAGTGCGTTCATTCATGGGTAGAGGAGCCTGATTTGAACCGACGTGCAGCAGGCCTTTGGAGAAAGGCCGCACAAGCCTGGTGGATGTTTTATCACACGCACGCAGATGCACGCACTCACCTAGCAACACAATGTGCGCACATACGCGCCAGTCAATATATACATATAGGAAGAGAACGAGGAAGAAAAAGGGCGGCCGGTGTACCTACATGTGTACCCATACGTACACACACACACGCACACATACAGTACCTGCACACGAGCACACACACACAGACACAAGATAGAATGAGTGCACACACAATAGCACGCTCGCTCGCTCACACACACAATAGCGCGCACGCTCGCTTGCTCACACACACACACACACACACGCACACACACACACACACACACACACACACACACACTGTCAGCTCTCCAGTGGAAGCTTCGTGCAGCAGAAGACATATGGGGGGAATCATGTGTTAACAGGGAGTACTGATTAACACATCTGGAGGGAGCCTGTGTGTGTGTGTGTGTGTGTGTGTGTGTGTGGGTGGGTGGGGGGGGTGGGGGGGGGGGGTGGGGGGGAGCAGTTAAGGTGAAATAAATAATCAAAAACCCAGATCAGTTCCA
>JAODLL010000022.1:2319106-2333455 GCA_026546735.1 Forbesichthys agassizii | reverse complement strand
AGCAACTGGTCATGTTTATGGATGGTATCTGGTGTTTACATAGAGCTTGTGTCGTTGCCACGTACACAACCCACCTACACACACACACACACACTCACTCTCCATTACATGTTTCACCATTTTCACTTCTGCCTGTAATGCCCACGTTACACATCCGTGAGACTTTGTCGCCTTGCCAAAAAAAGAAATATAAAAAAAACAAAAACAAAGCAATAACAATAGTGTGTCTTAATCTTCATGTCACCATTAGCCATTGCAATAATGCCTGCTGTTAACCATTTCTATAAATACCAACAGGGTAGCATCCATGTTCAACAAGAACAAAGCATACGTAACTAAACGCAAGCCACACAGTGTGACTGGAGAGCGAGAGATGGGCGAAGAGAGCCGGAATAGGGACGTAAATGGGGAAAGGGGAGGCACAGAGAGCTAAAATAGTCTCTGGAGATTTACTTTACATGTGACTGGGTGCAGTGTTTTATCCCAGGCAGAAAATGCATCTCCCAATCCATAAAAAGGCGAATTTCAATCACTGTGTCATAGCGACGCAGTAAATCTACATGCCCTGGACTTACACACTTACCAGCACGCGCACGACACCAGCGTGCACGTGCGTACGCTCACACACCGTCTTGTGGCCATGTCTACGCAAATGTAGTCCGCGGGAACACAAACATGATGAACATACCGTAAACATGCAGTAACACATTTGGACTCACTCATAAGCACACCGCAAGCTATGTTTATGTAAGCAAACACGGCTGTTCCACATGAACACGCGCTAAAATAGCATGTGCAACGCCATTGTTCGTATTTTCCTCCTCGTTATTTTCCTTAGCGTTATTTTAATTAGCTTCCTCGTGAGATTAGGATTAAGACCAATTAGGGGAGATTATCAAAGAGGTGCTGAGGCACTGGGGCATGCAGGGTGCAGGCCCAACGTGACTCCTCTCCTCCCTTCTCCTCTCCTTCTCTCATGGGGGAGGCCGGGATGAAAGAGACCTCAGTAAAACACCTTCCACACAGAGGCACACACTCGCAGCGAGACACAAACACGCAAACACCCACACACATATGCACGGGCAGATGCTCAACCGCCCACTAACTACACAGGCAACCGCATGCACAAAATCCCACACGCACGTGCGCAATGTACACCCTTTACGCACGCACGCACGCACACACACACACACACACACACACTGGCAAGCACGGAGGTCTCCCACATGGCTTCGCATGGACCCACCCCCACACGAACACGCATGGCTCACAAACGCAAGAATGCACGCGGAGTGCCAATACAGGATACAGCTAGTCTCAGGCTTGGTGAATTGCAAATACATTAAGGAAATGCCCTGGTTTGTACAGAACGTGTGGGGCCAATCCATCTGTATTGACCAGTCACAGATGGATTGGTGAGAAGCTACAGGATGGGACCTATCCACACCATCGTCCCTCAAGGCGAACTAAAAAAACGCTCCAACCGACGCGATCATTAACAGAGACGCCCCAAGAACATCAAGAGAGATTACCAATGGCAAATTAGGCCATAAAAACACACATTAAGAGTTAGGAATGAGGCAAATAATATCGGAAACAACTACACTTGGGTTGTCTTTCTTTTTACCTTATGACAAATCAATGAATGTTGTTTTGGGGGATTACATCCTGGTGATAGATTGTGTATGTCACATGGGGTTTACTCCCAGGGAAATAAATATGGCTTCTTGAAGGGTGCATTAAATTTATGTTCTGTGTATTCTGTAATAGGAGCGCAGGCCAATCTAATGCCCTGTATTCGGGTGTCCATTCTGTATTTGTCTCAGTCGTGTGTGTGTGTGTTTTCACCAGCCAGAGCCTATAACCTGATGGTAAGTTAATAGCACTCAGTGGTATTATGTGAACTGGTGATTAGATTGGGAGTGGCCTGATTGGTTTGGTCCCTGAAGGCTATGGCAAGGAGAGCCAGGGATCACAAGTCAAACACTGTGGGATCAATGTCACTCATAAGAGCCGCGTTACAATCAGAGCCACACTAGATGATTACCATTGACTGTGTGATCATTTGTATTGGGCTAATAAAAGGGTGAAGTGTGTCCTTCCTCTCGTCACAAGCCCATCCGAGGAAGCGGTGCGTTCGGGGCTGGAGAGCTCGGTGGTGCGCGCATGGAGAGACATCTACAAGAGGAAAGTGACTTCCTGGGGACTTCATTAAGATAATCTGGCCACCGATACTAACACGGTTTGGGAGAGGAGGTGAGGAGAGCGCCGAGAGATGAGATGAAGACTTATTAGATCAGACCCACCCAATCCTCTCTCATCACTCACAACAGAGTTCACACACACACACACACACGCACGTACGCATGCACAGACACACACACACACAGTCAAGCAGACACAAAGGCAATAAGACGTCGGGAGGGAAAGAGACAAGGAGAGCAATTGCAGATGTATTATGCACGCAGCCTGCGACTGAACACGCAACACACACCTACTGTAAGAACACACAGAGAACACAGAGGGGAAGTGAATGTCGTCAAATGACAGCAGATGCAGACATGATGAAGCAAATTAATGTCACAACAAAATTATCAGTTTAAGCAATATTCTTAAAGTGTAAATTCACTCCAACTCTGAGCCTGACTCCGCCCACTACACAACTTTGAAAATGCGTCAAGGAGCTGAGTGAGGGGAGGGGCTGAGAGGGGGAGCCCCATTAACATTAATGTTGAATTTGGTGACGTATGAGTGGACGGAGAGTGTCCTGTTGTAAACCAGCCAGGTGAGGTGATTATTTAACGGATATGACGTGTAGATCCGTTTTCAGCCCATAAAATGCGGATTTTATGAAAACCAATATTAGCACCAGCACTGATGTGTCTTACCACAACTCAATCATACTCATATTACATAGTTTACAGCTCAAAAAACACATTTTAGGGTGCAGATACACTTTAAGTTGCGGTATGCAACAAGAGGTCTGACGGTGTTGCAGACACTAGAGGAGTACAGAAGGAGATGGCAGGAGAAGAGAAGATAGATGGAGGAAGGAACTAGAAGGCAGATGGACAAAGGAAGGCAGAGCGACATCGTTCCTAATCTAGTTTGCCTGTCGTAATCGTGTCAATGTCACTCTCAATCAGGGAGGCACAACTAGGGCTGCACAACTTCACTTTGATTGGACCCAGTCTCGTCTTTAAAACGACCTCTACGGGGAAGGTTACGTGGAGAGAGAGAGAGAGAGAGAGAGAGAGAGAGAGAGAGAGAGAGGGAGAGGGGTAAATAAGAGGTGAGATAAGGGGGAGGGGCTCGTATGACATATGAGCAAAGAGAGAGATAGAGGTCACAAATTAACTTTATACAGTTATTCCACCCCCTGGCTGTCAGATCCAGTTTGGCTGCCTTTGATTTGGCAGTGTGATGCTGTAATATGGATTGGCCTTTTGTGAATTACTGTACACGATACAATAAGCACAAACAGGCATGTGCGAGGAAGGCGCTTGTATGAACGCCACAGTATTCACACGGCTAAGTAAAATAAACAAGCAGGAGCAATGCAGTGTTGATTCGTTCATTTATTATTCAGTCACTGAACTGAGGTGTTATTCTGCTTTATTTGTACCGTTGCCATCAGGACCGTTGCCGTGCGTGTGCACAAGCACAGTGACTTATGGCTGGCCACAGAACTCAAAGGCATGGTGGGTTTCAGTGAACTGCTAGTCTGCAGATTCACTTCCCTAAAAGCATTGTTTACCATCAGTCATACCCGATTAAACAGATCTATTTTAACAGGGCTCTCTCTCTCTCTCCAGACCAAAAAATATGTTTTATTTTCTATCATTAAATAGATCTATAAATATAAATATTATTATATTATATTGTTATTAGTGGCATACAAATGATTCAAGGTTCAAAGGTTCAATTTCACTCAATATTATCATTCAAACTAATTACAGATCTATGGATCAGAGGTATCTTTCTGTTCCAACACAGAGATCAGCTACCGCAGGATAGTCATACCCAGTAATACCATTACAGCCTCTAGTTTATTTCCCCGTGCTTGTGTTTGCATGCAGGCAGGCCACAGTGTGGCATGCAGGAGTGAATGAGCGGGAACATGTCGGTCAGTATATGGAACCAAAACGCTTCAGTATTGCCTCTGATTATGCACTGTAAGCCTAACTTGTTTAGAATAAGAAATATCACTGTGTTCCTCTCTCTCAAACCGATTAGGTCAACTGGTACAGTGGTACGGAGGGTACTGTACTGTACTGTATATGGTTTTAAATGGATCCTTGAGAGATAGATAGTTTGTTTATATATGTACATTCTGGGGAAATTGACTTACAGTAGTACAGCCATTTGAGCTGCGTGTGGAGTGGAAAGTTGCAAGGGGATTAAGTGGGGTTCTACCCCCAACATTCATCTTCCCCTTTAAGAAGCTATGAGAGCACACCGGTATGAGCCACATACTGTACTGTATACAAAAAACATTTATCTTAGGCTATTTCAATTGCGAGTTATTCCTAAAAATGCCAGTTATTCCTACAAGAGAGTTGGGTCAAGAGATGATTTTGAAATAACCTTTTAAGAAGTCCTTTATTTAATCAGTGTGGCAATTTAATTTAGTGTGTTGTTATGTTGGAGGGTTACAGTATGGTCTTAACGCCATTGGCCTGTGGGGCTCAAAGCATGTGATGCTATTGAAGTGCAGGGTCTAGGAGCTGTTGGTCCTGTCTGTTGTGGCCCTTCTGCTGCATAACACATGTTCCTGGGCCTTCATCTTCCAAGGGATGAAATACCCACCCACTCAGCCACACACACAGGCAAACGCACGCACACACACACACATGCACACGCACACACACACACGCAAACACACACACAAACACACACGCGCGAGCGCAGCGACAAAGATTCACTTTGGCAATGGAAATAGAGGAAGAAAGGAGGAACACACACGCACACACTCACATGCACGTATACCACTCATCTAAGGAAACATTAAACAAAAACAAGCCACCCTGAGTGACAGGCAGGATGAATAAAACATGTTGTCAGGGCGACCTCTCTTCGGCGAGCCTCTCTCTCTCCTCGGGAATATTGCACACCGGTGAAAATTCCCAGGAGGCAGCGAGCAACCAAGCCTGGGCGAATCACGGCCACCGCGAGTACAGACTGAGGCTTTGTTTGATAAGTGAACCTGTCTGGAGGAGGTTTGACCGCCGTGTTTGTGCAGGCCGTGCGAATCTGACGACAGGGAAGTTGGTTCTCTTTTATATATATATATATATATATATATATATATATACTGTATATTCATGGGAAATCCAAGGTTTCATTTCTTCATAAGTAAAAGTGAATGTTTAGGAAATGGCCAGTGAGAATCCCCTCTATTATTATGGTGATAGCAGACACTTACTGTACGTACCCCTGCCCATCCACCAACGAGTCCCTCCACACCCGCTCCCACCTCGCTCTAAATCATGGCCAGCCTAATGCATGGATCCATACTGCTCCGGGTGAATTAACGTTAGTAATAAGATATCGTGGCTCCGATTGATCCTATATGATCCCGTCCACTCCATAAACCGGCCCGCCATCACTCTAGCGCTGCATTGATCCCACTCAACCTGCTAAGAGTTTGGCTTGGGCTGGAGTGATGGGCATGTCTTGGCAAGGGAAAGATTCTGGTATAAGGGAAGATAAGTCTGGGACTGGCACTATCGCCATGCCAACATAAGGGCTGTATATTCAAGCTAACCTTTCTGTCGAGTCTCTAGTTTTTTTTTTTACACTGCATGTTTAGGGAGAGAACGTACAATAAGTAATCCCCTACCTTCTGAAGTGTCCTTGGGCAAAACAGATTCACACACAACACTCTGACTTCCTTGACCAACATAAATGTGCCAAACGCTATAGAATAAAGTGATGGTTGTATGGCTGGCTTGGGAGCGGGGTAGGGGTATATTTGGGTCTAGGCCCTAGACTGAGGTTGCGTTGGGAAGTTGGTACTGGTGCCCAGTGCTGGCAGTGCCAATGAAACCCCGTTCAGAGTTGTCAGCTAACTAACCACGGGCCACTAATGAATCTCCTCTACTGCCAGTTGGTCGCCGAAAGAAAGACATGGAGCCAAGCAGAAAGACAAACAGACTGAATGACCCGTTTTATATTGTCCAAGCAGACTGGAGAAGATAAATTCAGCCCACATAGTCACACGACAGCTTGCCTGATGACAGTGCAGAAGTCATTGAAACCATGTGAGGGCATTTAAGGGGAGCAGATTATTCCAGGAAACTGGTAGTCACTGTCAGTGTTTTGGTCTGCCTCGGAGAACCTGAGATTGATTTACAAACCACCAGAGGGCCAATCGGAATTGCACCGGTCCCCATCGGACTAAAGACACTTAAGCGCAGGCTGGATGCAGGCCAACTGCCAAATACAAACACCCTCACATACACATATTGTGTTGTAGGCACACACACACACACACACACACACACACACACACACACACACACACACACACACACACGCAAACTGAATCATCCCAACACATTCCCGCCTGTCGGAATTACAAACTGGACAATAGCCCATAGTCAATAAAACCAGTTGGCTTTGAAGATACAGACACAACAGTAACACACACACGGAAACCTATTGAGACGAGATATTCTGTTTCCACTGTGTAGCCTGTGTGTCTGTCTTTCCGTCAGTCTGTCCGTTCACAGAGTTATCACACACAACTCAGTGTTAGTATACATACAAACAGCTCATTTGGCAGCAGCGACAGACAGGCAAAGAAGCCGACAGGCGCAAACACAGACACCAACCAAAAAACTCTAATGGCAGCGGACATGAAATGAGTAATACTATATAATATCCAACAGGTTTGGACCGGTGGGAACAATGCTGTATAAGCAGCTCACAGGGCCAGATAAAAGAAACCAAAAGAAAAACATGTGCTTTTTTTCTCTCTAGCACACACACGCACACACACACACACACACACACACGCATACTGTACATACACACACACACACTACACAGAAATACATACTGTACACATGCACAAAAATGCACACTAAGTCATTCAACTGCAGATGAATCTGAATTTAAATTATCTGAAATTAGCTGCCTGTGACACACACACACACACACACACAAACATTATTGTATATGTAATAGCAGTACCGTATGTATGTATGTAAGCATACAGGCACGTACACACACACACACACACTACTGTACTCTCGGAAACAAAAGCAGCTTTGATGACAGAACAAACACTAAATATACACACAGATGAAACATGCTGTATACACTCTGGGACAATGCAGTACCTTCCAGAACAAAAGGTATCAACGTCGTAATTAGTGCACCAGCATGAATATTCGTTTATTCCACTGTTTCCTACGGCATGTCATACGCTCATATCAAAGCTCCGCTTACGGCAGGCAGGGCTTTGAAAGTGGGCCACGGCTTGTAAAAATGCCTTTATGTTCCTCGGAGGTACACTAAAGCACTGAGAAACAATGAATGTTAAGTTCCCATTTGTACTAGAACGTATGTGTGCGTATCGGTGTATGTAGTACGTGCATCGCAAACGTGATAGCGTGTGTGTGTGTGTGTGTGTGTGTGTATGCGTGTGCGTGCGCACGCGTGTGTGTGTGAGGGGTGCATGTGCCACATTACTAGCCCTGCTGTTGTGTTTAAGTAGGTGTTGTTGATTTAATTCCCTCTTTTGACATTGTTCTTTCCCAGTCTTTTCTCCGGCTGACAGCATACTGTAGGCAGCCCTCACACTCGGCTAACAACCCTGGCTTCCTGACGCACATGTAACCTAATCACTAACACCATCTGTTAATTATGTTAATAGAAAAAATGCCTTGGATGCTATTCGCAGCCATTCTCTGAATTTGCGCCCCGCTCCCGCCTCCCGTGCTCCCTTGTTCTCGCCTTCCTCCCCCCTCTCACGCCAACTCTCCCATTTTTCACTCCTCCTTGTACCGCTGCTAATTCTGTCTCATGTGCCTTACAATCCCTTACAATCCCCTCCCCCCTCCTGACGCCGTCCAACCTTCTTACTGCACCACCCAATGCCCCACACCCGCTCCCACGCGCGCACACTGCTCCTCTTCCTCCTCGTCCTGCACCCCAGCCTGCTCTCCCATGGGTGACTGTTCCCCAGCGGTGACTCAGAGCCGCAGGCAGGCAGGCCGGCCGGCGGGAAATCCCCGGAGACAGACTGTCTGAAGCCAACTTATTTTGGTGAGCGATATCGATCTCCCACCTCTCCTTAATTGATATTCACTATGCTAATCCCCGTTTATAAATCTGAGCCGTTATCGATCAGGTTCGGGACATAATAAACTTTGTCTTCCACCAATGCACAGAATAAGCGTTATTGTAATGCAGGGAAAACATCATTTAATAGCCGTATACAGCGTCGGCCGTTATATTAACACAATCGAGCGGCCGATATAGCCGCGCATAATCAGAGATATAAGCACTGTAGGCCTGATGGCATTGCGGCGCTCCCACGGGAGGCCTCCGTGAGCCGGGGATGGAGTGGGCAGGTTGCCCAGGACAGGCTGCACATACTGGGGCACAAAGCCCAGACTAAACCATCTGTGTGACTGGGGGAATCAAGAGCAAAATAAAATAGTCTAGAACAGTTCATACCTTATGTGTGACTGGGGGCAATAATGCAACTTGATAGGCCAAAACGGTGCACAGTTTCTCTTTAAAACTAATGGGGCATAAGTATCAGCCCCTACCCATGTGCACACACACACACACATACACACACTACTAAAAATGTGCTCTCAACTTGGCTAGATTCGAAATAGTACTTCAGGAAATGTTGACCCTGTAGCAGCAACGCCTATGTAAACTATAGTAAACTGTACTGGTAAACAGAAGAAACACATTCAGGTTAAGGGGATTTCACACCACCAACTCTGCCATAATAAAACACATAAATATCCCCGGGGTCATGAGAGGGCTAACACCCCTTCACCTCACTGTTTACACTCAAGCCTACACACACACACACACACATAGAAAGAGAGAGAGAGAAAATACGGTAAGTGTGCACACTCACAAAAATTCAGGAAGAGAGAAAGAAACAACAATAACACATATAAGCATTCCATTTCCTATCATTCTCACACACACACATCATGCACACCAGCGACCGCACACACACAAACACACACAACACCCAAGCACCCACTCACCCTGGTGCCTGGCCCCACCCACTGCGGTGAGGCCGCAGGTAGGGGCTTTTTCAATGCTGGACACAAGTTGTTTATTCTGCTTAAGTGTTGTGAGAGAGGCGCTCGCTGGGTGGCCCACTGAGCAGAACTGGGACATTCACATGACTTATAGGCACCCGTAGCGACCATAGAACTATATGGTAGCGACACACACACCCACCCACACACACTAGCATAGTCACATATCATATCCTAAATGCATTATTGGACAGGCGCACACACACGCACGCATGCACATACGCACAAGCTAGTGAAGGCACTGTATTGTCCTCTAGACCTCTGTATTGTGGCGTCCTTCAAACGGCTGCTGTTCAATATAGCCTGGAGGTGAGCCGAGGGGAAAAGGGCGCCAGCGACGATAATGGAGAGCGCTAAGATGGCCGCCCGACCCGCCCTCCGTTTCTCCCCACCTGAGGGAAGGAAGAGGGCGCCTCCCGAACAGCTGCAAGGCGGCAGGACGCTGGCGTACACCTCTCTGGGCGCGGGGAGACCAGGGTGAGGGGGCCAAGGTTGTGCCCGCTTGAGGAGGCATTCACCACTGGGCCTCCATCTGTCCCTACAAGCACCTCCTCATTATCCTCCCTGATCCTACTTAGCTCATATCCTTGCACAGACCTTAAAGATGGAGGCAGCTGTCCTGGAGAAAGATTATTATTTCAAGCTAAACAAAAACAATCCCTTCAATATACTTCACTATACAGAGATTAATGCCTAACATTGCTCCGCCCCCCTTCCAAAATATTAAAGATGCATTGCCAAGGCTGGGATAGTGTTGTGTGGTGCGGTCTGCACCACTTTGTGTTCCCATATACAGAGCCAGGGCTGTGTGGTAATATAGAATTATTTTTCCAGCGCACACACACATTTGGATGCTAGCGTACCGCGGCGAGATAGCTGCTGAATTTGATATAAGGTGTATTAGCTTACAATCGCTGTATTCACCTTTAATGTATGAATTCTGCATATGCATTCAGCACATCTATAATGCTAATGTGACGCTAGTTCATAAAACTAGATTTTACTGGATTCTTATCGGGCATCCGTTGAATAGATGTGTGAATAGTGTCACAGACATTTATTGAGATTAAATGGAAATAGAAATAAAATGAAATAGTAATAAAACAAAAACATACATTATGTTAATTAAACAGAGAAACCAACAGAATATTTCACCCTTAATGTTGCATGGAAATGTGTGAACTAATCTTGAGATAAGGAAGCTGTGCAGATAAGGGTTTTACAATCCGATATCACTTTAATGCTCTGCTCTCTGGGGCAGAGCAATAGTCAAGCTGTGATCCTTTAGTGCGTGCAACACTTTCCTCTGATGGTCACATCTGCGGTGCAATTATCATATATTTTCACATCCACACCCTTATGAAATACCAGGAACCTTATGGAACATGCTCTATGAGGGGATATATGATATTCTACCGCCCATTCAGGCTTGGAGACTGTATTCATATTCACCAGCGTTAGCAGGGAGCATATTTTACAGGTGGCATGGAAAGCAGTCGAGTTGGCGTTGCAGTGTACACAAACTGCTGCCAGGGCAAGAGTCGTGGTTCCAGCATGAAACCCGAGCTGTCCATACAGCTGATAACAAAAAATAAAAATGACAGACAAACACATCAGTGTGTGTATGTGTGTGTGTACAGTATACTGTACTGCTGTGGAAAAAAAAATGTGAATGAGAAACAAACAAACACATTTTGGCACTCGGGGATTGCATGCACACATAACTGACTCACTGGCAAAATGCCCCACCACATACACACACACAATCTGGAACGCAGGCAAACTCACACACTGTTACTGTAATTCTCCATCTCATGAGAAAAAAAGTCATGCTATCTCAGGATATAAATATCCATCCACTCTGTGTTCGCAGAGTGGGCTAATGTGGTGCATGCGTGCGTGTGTGTGTGTGTGTGTGTGAGTGTGATGTGGTTATACGGCAGCTGGATCCTCTGGCATGAAGTGTGTGTGTGTGTGTGTGTCTGTGTGTGTGCGTGTGTGTGCACGCGTGAGCAAGCACCCGTGCGTGTATGATCAATGGCCATCAGACATAGGTTTGACAGGCAGAGGAGTCCAGATGGGGCAATATAGTTGCCCATTTTCCCCAAAGATTGACCCTGCCTCATGCACAACAATAAGAGAGAGAGAGAGAGAGAGAGAGAGAGAGAGAGAGAGAGAGAGAGACAGAGAGAGCTATTTACCCTCTTTCACATATTCTCCCGGACAGCCAACCAGGAACGGAGCTCCATCATGCTTTCACTAAACACAAACTAACCTGCACAAATGAACCCTTTCACCTCTACTGCTTCTACAGTGTATTACATTCATTTACATTACATGATATTTTCCCCTTCGTATTCACGAATACGCGTTCGCTTTTACAATTTCTTCTCCCATTTCACATCATCTGTTTTCCTGACCCAGTACGTTTTACTGGAAGGGAAACTTCCCACTCTTAGTTCTGTTGATTGCATGCAAGGGGAGGGGAGGCGAGGGGAGGGGAGTGGGGGGGGGTTGGTACATGGGGTGGTGGAAGCTTTTTCAAGGGTGAGGCGAGAGGTGTCTCCTGTCTACCACATCCTCTCCTCCTGATCCAGGAAAACACACGATTCCAGGACTCTAGACGCCCCCCCTTCCCCCCACCACCACCCCCAAACCCCCTGGCCCCAGCCCCCATCCCCCGGCCAGGGACTTTCCAGGCATGCCCTGCCCAACCGAGGAGCACTTCAGTCAGCTATACAGTGAGGCTAAAGTGCCCCTCTCAGGACATGTAGCACCCCAGTGAGGAAGAGCAGCCCACTGGGAAGCCACAAGACATATAAGACTATACTCAGAAATACTATGATGAGGTGCCCTGGGGACAATTTATTGGATGAAAAGCATCGGGTCTCTTTACAAACAGTTTGCTCAAATAAAACTCCTTTAGAGACCGATGTGAGTCAGTCCTACAGGTGTGGACACAGACTTTAACTGCATATATATCAAACACAAGGACTGCTGGCTTCATTCCTGTCGCTGTGAAACTCTGATTAAACATCTGACCTTCTCCAAGCTTTCATCCATTAGAGCACCTGTGTGATCTCACAGCTGAAAATCAAGTCATCAGCATGAGTGGGGAAGACAAAGAGCTACTGCCGTGTATGTGTGATGGGCTACGTATGAGGCAGCCATATGTATAGTTTAGGGGTGGGAATCACCAGAGGCCCCACGATACGATATTATCACAATACGTATGCCACGATGCGATATTATTGTGATTTTAAAATATTGCGATATCCTGCAATATTTTGCAATTTATTACTTTTTCCAATTTCAAATTATGTCCCCAAAGGAAAACATTGTTAACATTGGTTTGTTCACCTCACATAAATTGTATTGCTGCAAAATGTGATTGTCAAGCTGACTAACTGACATGAACATGTCATAAATATTGCATATAAGTTAAATTCATGTGTGTGCAATTTTTATAATGAATTGCGATACTTGCCGTCCATGTATCGATACAGTATCGGCATGGGAAATATTGCGATACTATGCTGTATTGATTTTTCCCCCACTGCTATACTGTACAGGCCTACACTGTATACAGTTCATAAAGTGCATAAATATAAAAAATAAAACACAATATTATTATTAATGCATGTTTTTTCCAAACTAAAGCGCAAGCACGTGCTGAACCCACAGTTAGACAACCACTGACTAAATAAGTGGCCTGTACTGTATGAAGCAATGTTTGTCTCCTTTGAATTTTCACCTGATTCCAGAAACAGCTATATGGGAAAGTACCTTTGACTTAAGCGAGCAGTGGCTAAAACGAAGTTGACCACAGTGTAAACACCCGTCAGGACGATGACTGACCATTTCCCAATATAACTCCTCGTCCACTCATGCTAGTAGCTCTTGTTGTATAGTGAGCTTAGCTTAGAGTTTATGTTGTCTGAATATAGCGCATTCACAGACCAAACAAACAGCCACAGACCATGAGCCGATCCCCTCCCCCCTCCCATACCCATGAGATAACCCCGTTTCTGAGGCAGGTGTGTGTGTGGGGGTGCAAGGTCATCCTCTCATCCACTGGTGTGACTGGGAAGGATGGGGGGAGAGTTTGTTTGGATGACAGACCCGAGAACATTCAGCACATACAAATCACTTATCTCAGAGAGCTAACACTCGCTGACAGCGCAGGGCAGAGCACGATCACCTCTCCCACCACAACACAGCGATAGCATAGCAGTACGGCGCCTCAGTGCACTCATAGCCACAGAGAGCAGGACGTGACATTTCCAGTAGTGGGTGACGGCGCAGAGAGGGGGTTAGCGTGGCAGCGGCATCCGGGAAGGCCGACCGAATTACCACAACGCAGGACCGCGCTACGTAAACAACAAGCGGCCACACCAACATACGAGCATTGGGTGGCTCTATCTCTTCCCCCCCCCCGCCCACCCAACACGCATTCATCTTTGATATATTTTTTTTATCCCCTCATACCTATACACTGCCGCACCGGGTGTGCACGCTCGCATGCACGCGCACTCACACAGCGCATTATACAATTGACTATGAAAGGACATGGGGCTCATAACTCTGTTCCCCGAGGGCAGGAGAGACCCAGTCACTGTCAGGCACAAAACAAAACAAAGAGATGGAAAAAAACAGAGCAAAATAAAGGCAAGAGGGGAGACAGCCGTGCTGTGATTAGAATAAACGGGAGGGGCTGGGGAAGGGGAATGGGGGGAGATGAAGAGAAGGCTGGGGTAGAGGCTACTACCCCTCCTTTAATATAGCCGGGAAATCTTCCCTCGGTCCTACTAGCTGAGGGGACCAAAGGTTTGGGTGATTTTCTAATAACCGGCCGCCTGGGGTTATTGTATTTCTGTTGCACGAGAGAGAGAGAGAGAGAGAGTGTGTGTGTGTGTGTGTGTGTGTGTGTGTGTGTGTGTGTGTATGTGTGTGTTTGTGCAGTCTGGAGAGAGGGACTACAGTTTCAGGTTATGCTGAAGGAATATTGTAAGAGGAAGGATGGCGGTGCGGCGGGGAGGGGCATAGG
>JAODLL010000022.1:2308735-2319006 GCA_026546735.1 Forbesichthys agassizii | reverse complement strand
TTTGGGGTCCCTTGCTGAAGCTGCTGCCCCCACGACCCGACTCCAGATAAGCGGGAGAAGATGGATGGATGGATGAAGCTGGCTGGATGAAGTGCACACAGCAAGATGCCTACACGTACGGAGCCTCGCATTTGAGTTGAAGGTGCTTCTATGTGAGATGCACACCTCACATAGAAATAACTGATATGTAAAGTTTATGGTTTGAGCAATGGTACATTTCTCATATAAACTTTGTTAAATATCCTAATTTGATTTTGGGAGACCCTGGGCCTCTTTTTTACTGATTGATGAGATGACACGCAATGCCGGTTGACCACAGACACATTTGCAATAATGACTGAAGTGTAGGAGAGATTCATACAGGACTGAGACAATTTTAGACAACAGTTAATACAATGACAGAGTCCATTTCGAAAAAAAAAATATATACAGTATCTAAGTGCACGGGTAAATTGTACCCATAGGCGGTTATAGATATACAGAAATGTTATATCTAGTTCTAGTGTTAAAATAAATTAATTGATTATAAATGCTCATTTAAATGTAGCTGGAAATGCCAACATTTTAAATGGAATATATAGGCTTACAGAGGCCCATTTAAAAAAAAATATCATTCCACTGTTCTAATGGTACATTCAGTATTATTATTATTTTTATTTTATTTTAAAAGGCAACTTGATCATTAGAAAACCAGAGTTGCAAAAAAAAAAAAAAAACACATTTCTGACAGGCAAATTTAAGAAAAATACTGTATAACTAATGGGCAAAACAACAAGGACTGGACAGAGGAAGATTGGAAAAAAGGTGTTTCATAATAATTTACAATTGAGGAAAGAACAAAGAACATTTGTTAGGCGCAGACTAAATAAATAAAAAACATTTGCTTGACACCATCTTTCAAGCATGGTGTAGGCAATGTGATATTCCAACATTGGTGGTAGTAAACTGGGAACAGTTGGATGTCTGAAGTTTACATACACTTAGGTTAAAGTAATTACAACAAATTGTTAAACCATTCCACATATTTCATGACCTACTTTGTGCATGACAAAATAATTTGTCCAACAATTACTGTATTTACAGACAGATTATTTCACTGTAATACTGTATATTTAGATTAAAACATTCAAAATTAACAAATATTATCAAGAGGTATAAGAAATATCAATTTTGATATGTCAAAGACTTGCATGAACTGAGTTGTGGAGATATTTTCTGAAATTAACACATGGCTCTGGTCCGCACATTTGTAATCCCATTTTGTACCTCAAAGGGCAAGGTGAGTCATTAGTTTCCAGGCTGCCAGCAACATGAGAATAAATATGATGAGATATTCATATATGTATTCTAAGAGCAGAGCTACTGCTTGCAACCTGTTGGTTGTATATGAAAAATATTTATACAGCAAATACTGTATCTCAAATAATGTGCATTTGAATCAGTTCTTAGGAAAGCATTTCTAAATGAGCACTGATTGCACAAGGAAAAGAAGCCTTAGTGAATATATATCTTATGCTCAAGGCATATGGGCTATAGAAAAAATAGTTTAGGTGAATCTGTTAAGTACAACATTGTTCTAGTGAAACTATAGCCTAGTTTGTTCATACAAGATGTAGTAAAGCCAGATCGCTATATGCTCTAGCATTCCAGTGCGATACGTGTTCCCTTCCAGCGCTGGATAAATCAGAAGCGAGTAGCAACCTAATGTATTATGTTCGATGATGACTGGAAGTTTCTTCTCGACTGGAAAGTAAAACTAACCTTTGTCAGAGGAGTTTGTGAAGGGCAGGTAAGTTCAAAAAAATACTTTGGCAGTTGACTGGATGAACCATCTGGTCGTTTTCGCTGTCGGCACACCTAAACCACCCGTATAGCTGACCATGAGGATGGTCTCACAAGGCTAAAGTACAACTGCTCTAAATGCAAATAGGGCATAGTGACTTTGGACAATTCAAAGTCGTTCTCGCCACTGTGTGTCCCAACACACCACGTTCACTGCGCATGTGAAAACCCACTTCATGGAAGTGCCATGTCTTGTTTTGTGCTCCCGAATAGAACACAAATAGAGCGTAAATGTTTTGAAATAAGCATAGAAAAATATTTATTTCCTTAGACCAACATTGATCATATTGAAAACAATCTGTTGACACAAAATAGTATTTCTAAAAGACTTCTTTTCACTGCCTGAAGAAAAAGAAAATGCTACCATGGGAAAATCTTTGTCTTGCCTCCAGAATTAGAACACTAATAACAGAGTGTATACGTTAAATATTTATTTCCAGCTAATCTCTTATTAAAACAACATGTATCACTGTGTGAAACTACTGATAGAAAATAGTAGGTCAAGAAGTTAAAAGAAAAACATCCAAACCTGGCTTAAGTTTGCAAAAACAAAACATCAAGTCCCCCAAAAGCATGTGGGAAAATGTGTTATGGTCTGATGAAACAAAGGAACTATTTGAAACCCGTCATATTGCCACGTCAAGATGTGCCATGCTAATAGACTCCTACCCAAAAAGACTCCTACCTAAAAAGACTTCAACAAAGTATTAGTTTAAGAGTGTGCACACTTATGCAACCAGGTTATTTTACGTTTATTTTATTTTTTTTAAAGATTTTTGTTAGTTTTTCAATTGTTCACATTAAAGGTGGAAAAAGTTCTGACATGATTTATCTGTCTCATTCTTTTACATCACAAAAACCTGGCATTTTAACAGGAGTGTGTATTTTTTTATATCCACTGTACAGTAAAAGAGGAAACAAATGTCTATTGTTCTGACAATAAAGATGTAATCCTAATTTACCTAAACAGGGTGTTGTACTAGGATTAAATAACAGAGTTTAGTTGGATTTGGCTAAAATGCATGTAATCTTGACCTGTATTTGTACAGGGTAAAAGGTATATTTAAAAGGAAGGCTCAGTCCATTCCATAACACCTTTTGTCATACCTTGTGAACAGAGCATGACTACTCACATGGAATTGCCTTCATTTCCAACTAATTTCACAGAAAAAGACATGACTGATGAGTTGAAGACAGAAGCTCTTTGTTTCTGGTCTGTAATCGAACCCACAAATGTTGATGCAACAGCTACTTAATTAGTCTAATGAAGGTGGTGTATGCTTGTTAAATTTGCATTCGTTTTTAGATGTGCTAACATAATAGTAAAAGGGCTTTCTAATTACAGTTTTTTTCAATCGCTATCAAGCGCTTACCCATACTTCAGACTTCATATTTTTTCTAAACTCTTAACAGACTCACACCTACAAAACACAGTTGGCCAAATAGATAATTTTCTTCGCAAAAACACATTTTGTTAAATATATACTAAGTCTTCATTTCAAAATAGAACACATCTTTCTCTGCACACACTAACTTTACCAAAACACTAGAAATCTGACTCAAAATGAAATTATTCTGTCAAAGAATACTTGTTTTCACTTCACAAAGTACATGCAGTCAATCAAAGTACACCAGGATTAAAAAATTCAGGCTATTGTTGACATTACAAAAACTGCATAGACTTTTATGTGTCAGTTTTACAGGTATTTGCATGCAAAACATGCAATCCACCGTTTTTACACTAAATGTCTTGGTTGGGAACTGTATGTCCACATGTACAGTAATGTTCACATTCAAAAGCATTCTAGTAAAAAGCAAATCAGTTTTTTTTCCTTTACTGTTTACTACAGGAGGTGCCGTAGAAACACGGTATGATAGAACAGAAAAAGGTTTACAGTATTGCTTACAGTGAACAAAATATCCACGAAACACACAAGAGCATTCTGAACAAAAAAATAACAGCAGAAAGCCCAGATAAAAAGGGGAGGAATTAAAAAACCACAAAATTACTGTATCTAATCTCTGCGATCTTCAGATCACATCACATCTACTGTTCTTGCAGCCCTGGGAATGCCACCACTTCTACCTTGCCCTCTCCTTGGGCCTGCTCCTCTCACTGCTCCTGCACCTCTCACTGCATCTCTCACTGCTCCTGCACCTCTCACTGCTCCTCTCACTGGGCCTGCTTTACTCCCTGGGCTCCTTGCTCTTACTCTTGCTCGTCCAGTCATTACACTGTTTCTGTTTCCAAAAACATCACTCCTCAAAGTCCTCCTTTTACTGTATAAGTGTCAATGTAATAGAATAAAACCCTGCCACTGTGTCTAAGCCAGACTGGAATCAGCTGTGGTTAGCCCAATTTAAACATAAATGAGCTGTGTGATTAATTCAATTCAATTGTTTGTTTATTATCAGCTGAGATATATTGTTTTTGAACTGATATCATTGCAGAATAAGAGGTTTTTATACTGTATCTAAGGTTTGGAATATTGTGTTTGCTATTGTGGGATGGTGTGTGTTAACATTTGTAAATACTACAAAAACAATCCATAAGTTTGTTGGGAGGTATAGCTTGTTTAGTAAGAAAATGTAAGCATTGTGGAAATGTGTTTACTGACTGCATATTGTGTGAAAATGACAATAAATTTGTGAATTGTATGGCCACAAAAGACCGATGCTGTGCTAATTGTGTTTAGAGTTTTGAAATATTGACAACTGCTTGGACAAACGCTTGTTAGCAACTGAAAAAAACTGTAACTTTCAACATAGTTAACATTTAGTGCCACTGTAAATAGGGTAAGTTTTATACTGTATAATGAGAAAAGCATTAGTGTCTTCTCTAATTCCACACTTTTCTAGTATTTGATCCTGTTTTTAAATGTCATAAATAAGTACCTCTGCTTTCTACAGTAACTACAATATAGTTACACTCTTAAATACGGTCCCCCCACACACAAACACACAGACCTATATCTAAATAATCTAATAACATACGGTAATTCAAAACAGAGACCATTTGCTGTACATGACTTGAAGCAGTTGTAATGGGAAAGAAAAAAAGAAAAAATAATAATAATGACAACCGTGACTGAAGCGACTAAATGAGAAAACACAATAGCAGCATATATATCATTGTTGCAGCCCTGATTATTCGATAGTATTCCAATAGTTGACAGAAGAATCTGGAGTCCCTGAGACAATGATCGTGAAGGCTGCTGAGATGAATAAATAAAGCACCATTGATCTCAGCTAATAGGAAAGGCCCTGACCAGGCCACATGCTGGGAGCAGGGGCAGTGTGTATAGGCCACACCCGGGCCCTGTAAGTGTCTTCCTGGGAAGGGGATTGGACGAGCCAGGCCCCTCCCCCTTCTTCCTGGAACAAGATCAGTGCTCAGCGGCAACAGTATTAAGAATTAATATTTGAACGGACCTCCCTAGTACTATGTGTTAAAGTTTAGATGGAAAGCATTAGTAGATTAATGCAGCATTTTACGTGCATGGGTTCACTTAAGTGTACGCGCACATGTGGTCACACTTAGTTGATGGGTTAGCGCTGGAGTAGGAATATTACGGACCTCGGCCTTGTCTCTACAGCCAATACATGTTTGTTCTAAACTGAAAAGCAACCTCAAGTAAAAGTCAATCAATCAATCAATCAATCAATCAATCTGTGAACACATGAAATACTGTACATCCAACCCATCAAATCACCTTGGGTTATTAGGTTGGATGTGATGTAAGGTAACAAGACCCATGCATAATACTAAACTGGTCCTTTATGTTCATAAACAGAGGGCCAAGAAAGACAGGGGAGCGGCCTCCTGAATAAAAGTTGTTGCGTGCGGGGGGAAGGGGGTGGGGGCATATATCAGGCGCTGGCTATAAAGTGTGCCCTTTAGGCAGGGGAGTAGTCGTCAGTAGTTGACTCCTGTCTGCTGATAGGGAGCCCTATATCACTCAGTGCCGGCCCTGCCAGTCTCTCTCACGCGCTCGCACGCTCGTAAATGTCACCTATTAATCTGGCCTGGAGAGCTGCTCAGTGCACTTTGCCAGCAACAACCCGAGCTGAGCACAGCGATGCTCAGGTTTGTGTGTGTGTGTGTGTGTGTGTGTGTGTGTGGGGGGGGGGGGGTGTGCTTACGCATCACTGTGTCTGCAAGCAGGCACACGCACCAAAACACACACAATCCCATAGATAATAAATACGCACACATAGAGCGGCACGCGGGTGCTAGGGATGGCATGGCGATGTAGTCGAACTGCATGGATGCAGACGTGGACAGACACATGAATGTTGACTATTAGAACTATGAACCGTGCCATGCTATTGCAATGTTGGGGAGGCTCTTCTTCTACTGTACTCGCTGCTGGCAACACACAATGGTTTTAGCACAATGCTGCCATCTGTGTTCCAGATGCATTCACTGGACTCTCTGCCTGGTACTCCTCCCAGCCAAAGGTGTCAGTGTTGTAAAAGGGCTATGCTAAAACTAAGCGGGAACCTCCGGTGCTGAGGAATTAAAACAAGCGCCAAAATCTGCAAATCTTCCGCTTGAGGCTGGCTGCAAAAAGGTGTCAATCCCCATAGACTCCCATGTTAAAATGTCTGACGTTACAGCAAAAGTAAACATGTTTACAGCCTGGTTAGAAAAACAGTTGTGGTCTCTATAGCTAGTCTCCCCATTCATGGAAGCTGTACGGGGGAAGAAGTTTAACATGCACACAGGATAGCAGGATAGTCTAGTTGTGTGGGTGACCAGGCCATGGGGATTATACCACAGAGTTGGCCTACAGTACCCATGAGCTTCCTTGAGCAGGGTGCCTAACCCCTGCTCTGTCATTGAATGTTGCTTTGGATAAAAGGGCATTCGCTAATTGAAATGTACGTATAATCATCACATTCTTCTTTGATATGTCTTTTTTTAAAGGTAATACTGTAATTGCTGTATCTTACAGGTTCAGGGTCCCATGTTCAGTCATGGTGGAGTATTATAGTCCATGTGTCTGCTAGCTAAACATTAACGTTAAGAATCTAAAGTACAGATAAACAAGATAACTAGTACAAACACTCACACACACACTACACACAATCCTCCACTATCTGTGTGGTTGACCCAAACTGTCTGTGCCAGATCTTTCATTCCAGTCAGATAGATAGCGCATGCCAAGAGATCTGCCACCCTTCACTTTTTGGCTCTTCTGCCCCCCTCCCCCCCCTTCCCATGGGATATAAAGCACCCTTCACACATTTCCCCCAGCCTTCCATACCTCTCCCTGAATCCCATGCAAGGCCAGCAAGCGTGCAGCGTGCCCTGAAATATAGACTGCCGTAATGGCCCACTAAATTAACTCCTTGTAAGCGTGCTTTAGGAATGGCTGTAATTAGCATATAATAGGTGTACGGAGGAGGAGGTAGAGGGCCAGGCCTGCCCCGGGGGGTCCTGAGGCTGGGGCCGCTGCCCTCTCTCGTCTCGCGCTCTAATAGCGCTGCAAAGTTCAGCCTTATAAACATGTCAGGCCCGGGCGTGATTAAACGACGCGGGCCGATAGATAATGGATCTTTTACCTGTGGGCTGCCCATCATTCCCTCCCGCATCGGCCCAGCTCAGCGTTGTGACCCGCCTGTTCGGGCACACGCACGCACGCACACACGCAGAAACACACATGCACAGTGGTATTTACTTTCCCTTACTGCCACACTTATAGCCCCAAAAATAAAGAGGGATGGAGAGAGGGAGAGAGAGGGAGAAAGAGAGAGAGAGAGAGAGAGAGAGAGAGAGAGAGCGCAGCGCCCTGACTGATGCAGTTCCAGTAATTGCAGGGCCCTGCCTGCTCATCCAAGTTCCTTTTACTTATTTAAAATGTTTGCTTTAAGCGCCACTGAAGCCAATTAGTGGGGCATAACTCAATGGGACAGGGAATGAAGAGGAGAGGGTGAAGGAGGTTGAAGCCTATATTCTTTGCCTGCCCTATTCTTTTTTTAAACTCAATTTCATCCTCTGCCCCCCTCCCTTCCCTTCCAGTCTCTCTCTCTCTCTCTCTCTCTCTCTCTCTCTCTCTCTCTCTCTCTCTCTCTCTCTCTCTCTCTCAACTCTATTAATATTTAAATATTTGTGATGGGGACTTGGACCATGGACCTGGCCCTTGTTTACCTGTCAAGACACTTCTCTCAGAGAAGACTTGCTGGACTTGCACAAACAAGGATATACAAACAGGTCATTAAATGTAATGGTATTGCTTAAGTTAACAAGCTGTCATGTATATACCTATAGGTAAATATACTGTAGACACATACAGAGTGTGTGTGTGTGTGTGTGTGTGTGTGAGAGAGAGAGAGAGAGAACTGATGAAGAATAAACTGTAAGCATTTTTAATAAGACTTAACCATATATACCTTTAGATATAATTCCTTATATATAATTACACATAACTACAAATGTAATTAAAAACACTCATAATATTAAGACAAGAAAAGCATTGCCTTGCTGAAACTGATTACATCTTATAATTGTATGTAGAACGTCACAATATTAGCTGTAGCAATCAAGCAAAGGCAGACTGTACACTATGAAAAGAAGCCCCAATCTGTGAGCATACGGCATACTGCATACTTTATGTGTGGTTGATGTGAAGCAACTGGAGCAGGGAACAAGAACCAATCACTCAGTCCCACACCTCCATGCTACTCAGATGTTTATTCCATTCTTTAGCTGCTTTCAGATTAATAAGAGCTGAAGCTGAGACTGGCCCGGGCCCTTCGCTCATTCTAACAGCCGTTTAATAAATGTGATTGCAAATGGAACTTGTCATTTGCGCTGGGGAGAGCTGGCCAGTCGATACCTTGGCTGGCAGGTGCCTGGGGTCACATATAAGTCAGGGAATGATGGATATGTATCCAATAATTGATGTAGGGCAGCCGTTATTGTCAGTTTGGCTCCTGCCTCTATTGCTTATTAAAAGCTGTTGGCCTTAAGTACCAGGCAGCCAATTACTGTGGGAGAGGTGACTGTTTAGGAACCAGGACCCTTAGGCACTGTAGTACGATGAAATGGTCTATTCTGCTGTTGTTATGTGAGTGTGTGTGTGTGTGTGTGTGTGCGTGCGTGCGTGCGTGCGTTCGTGTGTGTGAGTTCCATAAAATAACAGAAGCGTTTATTTTTCAGCATATTTCCTCTTTTATGCGTGACTCCATTTCATTGTTACTTAAGTGTTTTCCTCAAAGTTGTATTCGCCGTGATATAAGGAACAAGAGAGATTAAACCTGTCTTCAGGTCACGAAGCAGCCATTCTCTCGATCTATTGTATTTTTGACCTTGCTCTGCAGGTTTTGTCAAACCCCCTCAAAATAATATCATCAAGATAACAATGTTCTCCCTCGCTGACCTGTTGACCTCACCCTGAATGTCTCGATTAATAATGAACAGGCAGGTTCGACCACTTCCCTTTTCCAGGTTCAAGGTTCACTCATCCGGAGATGCATATTGTATTGTTGTCTCCATAGTAGGGCAGGACTGTCCGTGTCAAGACAGGACAGTGTGGGAACTGTGGGGGCGATGGAAGGCTGTCCACCGCTGAACACAAAAGGTCTTGAGTTTGATATCAGGCGTGAGCCCTCCCGTATGAGCCTAAAAGCAAAATAGCAAGCCCCTACCAACTGCATAATACTGAATTAGTCCTCAACTGTCAGTCACACAAGCCGCAACCCCCAAAACAAAGTGGTACATTGCTTTTGTACCCACCCACCAAATGCATGTGTGTTGTAACAGCATGAAATAACAGTATAGAATAAACATATGAACAACCATAAACACCACTGAGAAATATATGCACACTTACGATAAAAAACTGTAGTAATCATTGTAGTAACTGTAGTAATCATTTAAAAAAACCTATGTGTAAATACCATCCAGACCCACTCATTAGCATAATGTGACCAAACCTCTGGTCTCCCAGCTCCACTCCCATACAGGAGGGATGGGGGGCATAAAAGTGCACGCTGCCACAAGCCCCTAGCCCTGACAAAAGAGAGAGAGAGAGAGAGACACATGTTCAGATGTGACCGCGGCGTGTAGTAATTGTAAAACTCAGAAAAAGCTGCAGCGGCAGATTTCTGACATGTAGCGCTGCTTTTCAGTTCTGATCAAAGGGCCCACCGGAGCAGTGGCTGATCACCCAATCAATTCTCTCCTCTTGTTTTTCGCTGAATGATGCACGTTTAGCGCTAACCTCCGGGCAATGAACGGGGGAGAGGAAAGGAGGTGGCGAAGAAACGAGGGGAGAAAATAAGAGTGGGGAGTCAGTGTGGGAGGGGGGGGGGGGAGGGGTGATGAGGGAGGGAGGGAGGGAGGGAGGGAGGGAAAGAATAAAGGGGAAGGGGATACATTTGAATTCTAGGAAAAATTAAAAAAAGGGGGGAGGACAGAGAAA
>JAODLL010000022.1:2240832-2288638 GCA_026546735.1 Forbesichthys agassizii | reverse complement strand
CAACACACCTACACACACACACACACACACACACACACACAACCCAATCCTTTCTCTCTCCAGCAGCACAACCAGCGGCGTCCCACGCTCGCCTCCTGGAGCCCATGAACAGACTGCTGAGTCCGGGCATGTGCTGCTGGAAGGGTCTTGCATCTGGGCTCCACTGACAAGGAAGATTAATACCTCATACACACACACACACACATACGAGCATTCGCAAATTCTTTTCAACTTAGCTACGCCTCACTCACAAACAAATATAGGAGGGCCTAGCCAATGCTTTTCACCCAGACAACACCCACATTACCCCAATCACCCCACCCTGCAGACCTCCCTGTTGCTTCCACCCCCGACCCACGTTCAGTATACTCTCCGGGCCACAGAAAAACAACTTTCTGCTGATGCGAGTACTCCTTCTCATCCTGACCCCCCCCCCCAACATCACATCACACACCTATGCTTGCGGCGAGCGCGAGTAGATGTGAGCCCTGGGATCTAATGGGTGCGGGAGGGCTGCAGTTTGCTCCCAAAAGCCCCCCATGTGGGGAGAGAGCCCGCAAGCCAAACCTGCTCTCGCTGGCCTGCTTCTTGTGATACCAGAGGCACCCAGAACGTCCGCCGGATCAAAGCAAGGCAAAACAAGCAGGAAGGAGACTATTCACTTCAGCTTCCAATTGAAGTTTTACACTAGCTAAGGTTCCAAAACGCAACTGACAAATGTGTTATTTTGTGTTTTAACCCTTTTGTGACTTACCTGTATTTGAAATATTGTCCTGAATGAATAACCCAGGGAAGGTATTTTAGGCCTTTAAAATGTTGTGTAGGAAGTGCGTCCCAAAACGGTTCAGTCTAAGCCTTACTACATTAAAATATGATGCCAAAATCCCTCAGCCTCACTCCAAAGCGAATCTAGGGAAGAGATCTGTTACGTTCTTCCTAACCACCCTTAACTGCAGGCTGACTGACCGCACATGTCCGGGGCCTCTCCCTTGAAGAGCAACTTCAAACATCAACGCCAACGCCTGCAAATAGCTCTTTGAGAGCAGTAGGAGGTAAATAGAAGCATTCTGAGTTAGCCTCGCATCCCACCACTGTGTGTTCATAGTGGAAACTCCCGGGCATTCCCCTATATGGGCTGTAGAATGTGTGGCTTGGCCCTCCAGTGAGAGGGGAGAGTGTTGTCAGAGAGGCCAGAGGTGTTGACACAACCTCCCTCTGCTTCACTCACCTGCAATGGTCTGTGTGACTCACACGGCATGCTGCGTGAGTGTGTGAGTTTGTGTGTGTGTGTGTGCGGACATGCGTGTGTGTGCATGCGTGTGTGTGACCACAGTACACCTCAGAGAAACACATATTTGTTGTGCAAAACATCGGGCTGCGGTGCGAGTGCAGCATTTGGCGTTGCAACCAGGATCCTAGACACTATTCAACAGTGTGTTGTTTTTACACTGTGTCCCGTAAGGAGGGCCTTTGAGAAATCAAACGTATACCAGCAGTGACTTCAACAAGCATTGCATCAAAATAGACAAACTGAATAAACTAAAGAAAAGGTTAGGCTATCTGATTGAAGGCACTGGAGTTGGCCTACAAAGCAATAAAAAGAAACTGCCCTGAGCTACCGCCAAGCAAAGGTTCGATTCCAGGCCCCAACAAAAGCATTTCGGTCTACTACCTCGGCCGGCACCGTCGTCGTTACAAGGTCTTAAGACTCGCTCATCGAAGTGCTCATTTAATATTTTCTGTCCTGGTGCCACAATTGTGGAACAAGCTTCTGGCAATAGTTAGCACTGCTGAAACATCTTCCACAAAAGGCTTAAGACGCACCTCTTCACAATCTGCCTTAATACCTCGACTAGCAACCACCTCCCAGCACTCACTCCTACAGGTATATCAAGCTCCTTTGTTGAATGCACTTTCTTCTTCTCTCAAAGAAAATTGAGAAATAAATCCTGTTCCACTCTTATGAATTAAGCACTTTAATATTAAGCACTTTATTATTTTGCCTAGCCCTTGGTCATTAGCAATTTTGTATGACGATTTAATTATATATTTACATTATAGTATAATAGAATACTGTTTGCTTGCGAATGCTGGGGTATGACCTGTCCAACTACTGACAACTGTACTATATGTATGTCACATTGGATAAAAACCTCTGACAAATTCCGTAAATGAAAAAATAACACTATACGTTTCAGTGAGTTTCTCATGAATAGACTTCCTCCAGTCATTTGTGATTTACTTTTCACTTCCCAGATGATTCTGTCCCTGCCTAATTTGCACCATAGCGAGTACGCAGGCATATGCATTCAGCGCCGTAGTGGACACACGGTCTCAGGGCCTGTTTGAACTATAGTGTAGCATTTTATGTTGAAGGCAGACACAACAACGTGTGACCGAATGCGGATAGATTGTGTGTGTGTGTGTGTGTGTGTGTGTGTGTGTGTGTGTGTGTGTGTGCGTGCGTGTAAGAGAGAGAGAGAAAATGTGCATGTGTTTAACCCCAGAGACAGAGTAAGGGATCAGATGAAGGAGCGATCACTTAGGCAGGGACTATCCTGGCATATCTCCCCACGCCTAAACGCTTCCCCATGTCAGCACATTGGCTGCCTGTCAGGCACAGGGAGAGAGACTACAGACACACGGCGATGGACAGAGAGAGGAGGAGGAGAGGCGGAGAGACCCCAGCATAAGAGCATCTGCATCTCAGCAGGAAAATAGAGGAAGAAAACGTGTTCACACACTTTACAAAAAGAAGATGGGTGTACAAGTGGCTCTAATAGACAGCCTAGCACAACTCTATGATAAATGGATATAAGGGTAATGTACTACACACACACCTTGGTGTACACTAGAAATAAATATTCTGATACAAACTATAGTCACCGTTTCATTTCCCAACTACTGAGAGCAGATGTCATGACCACTTGACTTTTGTCATTTTCACAAGTTGTTTTTTATAATCTAAGAGATGAACATGACAGGTAGTGTGTTAAACCCCTTGAAATGAAATATATAAGAGTGTTGATATTTTATCAAACAATTTAGTCAATTAGTTTCATTTCATTTACATTGTGTTTTTGAATTCCCTTCATGTGTGGCTTATGTACGCACTCGAAGGCTACAAGCATACAGCAAGATTAGTTTAACTGATTTCCAACCAGACCTTATTGCTTCCATAACATTTTTTAATAAAATCACATTTTAGCCTGCGAGTGTGAAAGGCGAGAAAATGTAGGTAATATTACCTAAACAAAAACAATAAGAAATACTTTTTTTTTTTACCTTGGCTCATATTTCAATATCAGAATATAAAGATTTAAACATTTGTGAGCATTATACAAATGAATAAGAGCTGCAGTAGGTGTCATGATAAAACTTGTTTCATCATGCTCGTGTATATTCGCCCTGTCTCTTCCCTATCGGCCTAGCGTTCCATGTCCTTATAAATAATTCATTTTTTAATCTGATTTCCCAGAGCGATTCTCAGTGTATTAGTCACATATTCAATAATGCCATGTACCGGTAGCGAATAATCTAGTTCGGTGCACTCCACGTGCACCCCCTGTTCCCCGGCGCCGTGGACGGGGGGTGAAGACCGCTCGCCGGAGCCCGGAGAAGAGGAGGAAGGCACTGAGGTACATCATCAGTCACCATCCCTGCAGGCTGACAGTGAGCAGATGCAGCGCGCACGCTCAGGACTACCTGTCCTCGCACGAGGCGGCTCAATATCGCCGCGGCCTCGTCTGCAGGCCGCACTCACACACGCACACAACCACCGCATCTGGCTGCTGCTATGTGATGACTAAACAATGTTAATAATACGGAAGTGTATCAACTAACGCAACTTTAGCTCATGACCTTTTCTGTCTTGGGGCTCAAATGGGTCGGGGCGTGCACTACAAAGCTAAAAGAAAACACGACCAGCTGAAGAGAAGACAGGAAAGACGAGGTCTTTCAATTTCCACAACAACTTCAAATGTAGGTTCTTTCCCGTATATTAATAAAAAGAAGACTCCAGTTGTCTTGGCGGGGAGCAGACATTCTGAGTGAATCCATCTTGGACAATACAAGGCAAATACGCCACAGCACCACTTATAATGAACATGAAGGGTCTCTGCTCAGGCTCCCACCAACTGAGAGAGCGACACAAGCCCAGTATTGTGTGTGCACTGGAGGGTGAGTCTCCCCTGCCGTACCATGCTACTGCTGCTCTCCTTGCATGGTGCCCTGGGCGCTGTCTCTGCCAGCCACACTGTCTGGCCACAGACAGAACCAGCGAACACCCGACCGCCAAAACCTCACAACAAAGACTCTCTGATCTCGCTCTGCTGTTATGCTGTTGTCTTTTGCAAACGTGCGTCTGATTTACCATCGTCCTCAAATTATTTTCCACTCGGTTTGTAACATTTTTGAAGCGAATCAAAGCGAATATATATTCTAAAGCGAGTCAAAGCGGATCTATAGCATGTCACAAAATGCAAGTTTGTGCCGCAACTAAGAAAAAAAAAAATGCATGGTTCAACCGGGAAACGCCCTCATGGAACACCACATTACTATGAGGGCAACTAAATCACAGCATTACTGCTACAGACTGCCTAATTGAATGATACGTATGTAACACGACCTTGATAATGAAACCAACACGATCAACAGAGAGCGGGTAATAGGTCTGGAACCATTCGGCTGTCCTGAAACTGAGACGGTTCATGTCAAACCCTTTGCCTCTCAATTAGATTATGTGTGTTTGGGCGTGTGCACCAACACGTGTGCACGAGGACGAGAACACAAAGAGACAAAGACAAAACAAGCACGTCATTGAGTTCAGATTGAGTTATATCAACTCATTTATTTTATTCCTGTATTGTATTGTATCCAGCTATGCTATTTGTCGTGCAGTGAGGGAATCCGAATAGAATTAAGTAACTAATTCCAACTGCATTAGCTCAAATAAATTGTGTCATTTTTATTCATTAACTCACTCAATCCTCATGTGACGCTATGCCACCAAGGGACTATTAGCCTTTGACCATCCAGCAATAGCAAACAGAGAGAACAGAGAATGATGTGTTAATAATAAAGGGGACACATGGCAGGACGTGATGTAACTGTAATGGAAAAAAAGATCAACTGTGGCCTGGGATTTCAATTTGGATTTGACTCTGGTCAGCAAGCACCCATGTGTGCCCTGCATGGCTGGACGCACAAACATGTACTCATTCACTCACTTGAGCACGTGGAGAGACCCTCAAAAGTTGGGCTAGCTAGACAAACCTGGAGCACCCCCTAGTGTTGGCCAAGAAAACACTTGCTTCAGTGATACCAAAGAGAATACAAGTCAAACTGCTCTTAGATGACAAAGGGATAATTTACATATGGGCCCATATTAAAAAGAATTATCAAATTAATTAAATATTAATGAATACCATGTTTTTGTTTTGTGTGTTGATTTAAATTAAAGGGAAAATTGGAAATGAACAAATAAGATTCTATCCTTAATATTAATGAGATTACTGGGCATTATAAAATATAGAAACAATTTAGGAAACATGTTCTGTGGAGTGAAAAGTAGAGCTGCAAACATTTCCGGTTCACATTCTCTTCCGAACACAGCTCCAAGGTAAATAATCCTCCCAGATGAGGGTAAAACATATTCTCACCTCCAAACTACAGAATGATAGAATAATCTCACTTAGTTTTTCCTGAGAATTTAAGACAATGAGAATAAGAAGTAACGTTCCCACGTCAGGAGTCCCGTTTAAACCCTATGGCCAAGGAAAGCCCTGGGCTAAAGCCTAATGCCTGGCTCCTGTTCGCGTTTAATGTAAATGGTTGTGATTTACAACAAAAACAAAATGTTGATATGAAATCCGAGGCATTTCTGCAATCTTGCACATCCTAATTTGATACTGGGGGAGTTAACACACCTGCCAGCTTCTTGCTGACGCCAGTGATTTCTCAACTGTTGTTGTTTGGAGCGTCGGTTGACGGAGAGTTGAAGACTGGGGGAGAGCAAGGGAAAGGCCAGGCTGGGAAAGGCACGCACGCGCACGCACGCACACACCTACACGCACGCGGCACGCACACACACATCCACACACAAGCTTCCACAGATCCCTGACTGCTGCCAATAACAGGCGGCCCTACATGTGAAAATGTTGACTGCTTGATGATTGATGGTAGTTATTTGTGGCTTTATAACCCCCCTCCCTCGCGTCCTCCGCCCCTCTTCCTACTCTTTCTTGTTCCTTTCTCCTCTTCCTCCACTCACCTCCCATCTCTGTGTCCCCCGCCCCCCTCCCCCCCGCTCCACAAACCCCCACTCACATGATGTAAACATGATTAATAATGTGTAATGTTGCGTAAGCGGCCTCCTGTCCATCATTCCTGTGTGACATTGCTCTGAGACAAAATATAAATATCATATACTGCCCCATCACCCCATCATCCACCTGACGTAAAAAAAAATATATTTATTTATTTATTTATACCCACTTCAAGACATTATGGTGGCTCTCACACATCAATAGCCTGCACAAATAACATGCTTTTCTGGGGATACAGAAAAAGGTTGAAAACCACATCCTAATGTTCCTATGTTCTTCATAAATCACTAGTGCGTCACAGTGCCTCTGTAATCCACACAAAGACCAAGCATGTGTCCAACACATCTACTTCAAATCAAACACTTCCTTCCCCAGCGTTTTCCACTATCTTGCACGCTGTACGCGCCCGTACGAGAACAAAAAGCCACCTCTTCATTATGCTCCTATATTTACTTGTTTCTATAAGCGGAGACGTATAAATAAATAAGGGGATAAAGAGACAAATGAATAAGTGTCAGTGCGGTTCAGGGTGTCTGCTATTACTGCCACACTGCCAGCTCCCCATCCATCACTCCCTAACACTGTGCGCGAGCATGTGTGCGTGTGTGTGTGTGTGTGTGTGTGTTTGCGTGCGCACGCGCCAGCATCTGAAGGAGGACGAGGAAGAGGAAGATGGGGCGAGAGGAGGCCCACAGTGCAACGTCCTCATCTATCATTCCCCCAGGACAAAACTTTGTGAACGGCGGGAAGTGGAAAAGCGCATATAGATGTTTAGATGTTTTCACAGTGCTCGCTCGCTTCCTTCCTATCTTCCTCAAGTAATCAGCAAAGCTAAGCTATATGCCGCGCTTAATATCTACGACAGTTGCTGTATTCCTCCTGTCTGGCTCACCCCAGTACGTATTCATCCCATGCATCTTCCCAGCGTTCAGCCAGTACGTACGAGCAGAGGTGTGACTCTTCGCTGGCCGGCCGACACAGCCGGCGGGTGGTGGATGTACTAAGGGAAGGGGGGAGGGGGGGGACAAGACAAGACAGGGACTTTAGACTGGAGATCATTACCTTTACATTATTAATGTATGGCCAAACCACAGAGGACATTCACAGGGAATGAGGCAGAGAGACACTACCGCTCTGCTCTGTGGAGTGAAACCTATAGGCAAAGGTAGGAGGGTGTGTGTGTGTGTGCGCAGCCCCGCTGGCCTGGCGAGACCGCCACTTAGCACTCACGAGAACTTGGGACTCTAAACTGTAAAATGGTGATTCAGATGCAAATCAGCATTTACAGCACAAACACACAGAATTCACGCACGCACGTTGTTTTGGGTTGGCTTTTTTTTTAACACGTTAATGTGAAATGTCTCATGTCTTTAAAGGATGCTGTAAAAAGCATACGGTGACGTTTGGCAGAATTAAGCAGTGTGTTATGAGTTTCATTAAATGCTCAATATATCTTGTGTTTTCTGGATCATTTAAGCCCCATTACAGAACAGTGGCACTGATTTAATTTCTAAAGTGCCTTTCAAAAGGCATCACCTCAGGCATTTATTCTTGCCCTCTTCACGCACGCACGCACGCACGCACGGACACGTGTGCAGTGGCGCACGTGCGCCCGCTCGCACGCACGCACATGCAGCATGCATAGACACAATGCACTAAACACGAACCTAAAAAACTACATTGCCTGTCCTTCTCTCACTCTGTGAGACTCAGCATTTCGTTTCATTCCTTCTCCCAACTTCTTCAGTTGTCTCCCCCTCTCTCTGCCGTTCAGTAATAGATGGCAGCAGCCGTGCGGCGGCGGCAGCAGGGAGCCTGTCTTGGCTGCTGGACTCATTTGACTTGCCAGCTTGGCCGGAGAATGAACCCTGAGACTGTATCCGGAGCCAAGGTCAGGGTGCGTGTGTGTGCGTGTGTGTGCGTGTGTGTGAAAGTAATGTGCGTGCGTGCGTGCGTGCGTGCGTGAGAGAGCAATAAGTGTGTGTCAATGTGCTTGTGAGTACGAGGTCAAGCATTTATACACATAATTCAGGATGTCTGTGGTCCTGAACTTTGGATGCCTGTTATGGGACTGTAGGAAGGGGGGGAAAATAATAATACTTACTGTATGTGCTTTTGTGCCCGGGTGTGTGTGTGTCTGCATGCGCGCGCGCGTCTTAGCGTGCGTGTGCATGCGATGAGTGTGTGCTGAGCCAGCTACAGGCACAGGGAGGTGGAGGTAAGAGGAGTGTTGTTCAGAGCAACTGATACATTGCAAATAGAGTGGACTTCCTGTCCGGGATCTGTGGCTAAGGTGCTAAACGCTCCAGGAAACCAGATACACTTGCACATCCTCTAAAGAGATAGCCGGGCTGGAAGGGTGGGGAGGTGGGTGGAAGGTGAGAGCTGTAAAAGAAAACACTGGAACAAAAAAAGGTGGAGGAAGTGCCCAAGGAAAACGTGCGCTCTTACAACTTGTGCCTTAGCGCCACTTGCCTGTGAGTTCATCCCTATGAATGACAAATGCTGATTATCGGTATAGCGCTGAAGCCACTAAGAGGTTTTCAGCCTTGCGGCAGTGTTGTTTCGGCGGGGTGTGAGGCTAATTTCTCAAAGAATGCCTTCGTCGTTTGTCGCCGTCTTCTCGCTAATGAGACGGCGTGGGGCGAAAATTAGCAGCTGAGAGGCAAAGCTTCGTTTACAAGACAATGAAATGATCCTTTACGAAACACACTCAATATGCATTAGGCGTCGGCTTTGTGCATACAGAGAGGCCTCCTCTCGCACTCAAATGCAGGGGGAAGGGGGGAGAGGGCATTTGGGTGGTGTGCGGTAGTGAAAAATGCCAAACTGAAATCATCCATCACAGCACAATATAAAAGGCCTGCAGCACTGCAAGTGGGTCTGAAGAGTGAGATGTTTGTATTGGCCCACTGGGTTTCCCCTTTGAAAGACGGAATGTGTAAATGAACTTGTAAATGTTAAAAAAAAAACGTTATTTTTATTAGACGAATTGCATCATTAAATCACATTACAAAAACAAAAAATGCACCATTAATTTCCCCTCCAAACAGCCATAAGTACATGTCTCCCTCTGTCCCTGTGCCCGTCCCTGTGTTCCCCCATGGGGCGGCAATTCCAAAGCCATTCCATTCCATTATGCAAATCACCCAATCGGGTTGGCGAGATCTATCAGCACATGTCTGGGGTCGGTCGCGTCCGAACGTCGACGACAAATGGCTTCCTAATTGTGTGTAGGCCAGGCTCGCCGCCTACAAGTCGAGCGGTTGTCCCAGCAAACAGGTAGTGTCTCTCTCCCCGTATCAGGACATAAAAAGGTAGAATGAATAATAGATAAGAGGAGGAGATGCGATCGATCAGAGGCTATCAGTCTGCGAGATAGAAGTGGACAGAGAGGAGCAGATTTGAGACCGAGTCTAGCACCGCACAGCCGCTATCGAGAGAGAGCAGAGGGGCAGATAAACGCTGGTGCAAACATGGGACGCGTGGCTAGAGACCACGTGTAGAAATACGGGTCTGATTTAAGAGATTAGACGTAAAAACACACATGTACGCGCACACACAAAAGCGCACACGCACACACATACACACCACTACCCGTGCTGACCTCCTGCACCTCTGCATCACACATTCTGCATCTGTGACAATGCCACTGCAGCATGACAAATGCAAAGCAAAGGTTCATCTATTCATCACTGTAGCGATGAGGGCAGGGCTACTTATACAACGCTGCAAATTATGACATTCTGTTGTGCTGTTTGTCCTCCAACACATTACAGCTCTGAGGATGGAGGTGCAAAGTGGGGGAGGAGGGAGAGAATTGCCTAGCAACATCTCTACGTGTGGGCATGCGCTCACACACACGCACGCAACCGCAAACACCGATGCCCATAAATGCAATCCCAACAAATATAATACAGATCAGACAAACGTAAACACACACATATACACACGCTCAAACCTGCGTAACCACGCGGACCAAAATAAACCCACGCCAACGCAGCTTGTGTCCCTGCCTGCCTGCGCCCTGTCTCCGCTTGCAGGCGTGATTAATCCAGTGCAGAGTGGGGAGATTTTGACCCTAAACAGAAAAGTCCCGTTGAAGCTGAGAGAGGCACTGATTTATTTGGGTACCACTCCATCCACATTAATTATCCCGGTGCAGGTGCAGGCCCCAATTCCTCTTCCCAGCTGTAGCCCAGCACAACCCAGTGAAACACACACACACACACACAGTGTATTAACAAACAAACAAAATAAATAAATAAATAAATACAAACATACATAAAGCACACACAGGCTGCTCCCATTCTCATGCCTTGGCAGGCTGTGCCTACAGTGTCTGGGTGGCACAGAGAGAATTCTCGCGTCACAGCGGTGAAGAATTATGCAGCCCGATTTAGCCCAAACACAAAGAGACAAACCGATAACACTAAGGCGTGCCCACGCACGCGCACGCACACACACACACACGCACGCACCCACACACACACACACACACACACGGACGTAAAGAGTTTGTCAGGGCATGTCCCCTCCTCCTTTCCAACTTCCCCGCTCTTCTCAACTTTATATCCTCCGCCATGGTCCTCTTAATCTTCTCCCCCCCCCCCGCCTAGTTCCACCTGGGTATGACCATCGGCTGGGTGTCTGTGTGTGTGTGTGTTCTCCTAACAGATCTAGTGGTGTGTGATGTGTCACAGAGAGCTCATCTCATTATGGCCCACATTAACACCCTGCCGCGCCCTGATTAGTACCCTACTGAGCACAAATACACTGCATGCCAGTTAGAGAATGTGTGTGTGTGGGTGAGAGAGAGAGAGAGAGAGAGAGAGAGGAGAAAATCAGAGCAGAGCAAATGTAAAAAGGAAAAAGAGAGCAAAAAATAGAAAAAAAAGAGAGAGAGGGGGGAGAGAGAAAGAGTCCTCTCTCTCTCTCTCTGAGGGAACATTGTCTCTTCATCCTGGTGACAGCTTCCTCATTTCTCCATTACAAATGGCTGACGGTCCTGGTCGGCATGCATCAGGAGGCTGGGAGCAAGCCCCATCACCACTGCTCTGTCGCTCTCATTTATTACCCAGTTTGTTTGCACTTTTATCCACGGCCTTGCCCCGCCAGCCCATCCATCACACACACACACACACACTTACACACACACACACACACCATGTGCAAGTTACACACTTCTGCCCATTGCATGTCGACAACCCTCCTGGACATTCTGCCACAAAAGCACATTTTCTCTTACTCTCAGAAAGTGAAACTCACAGTAGTGCTCAATGTGGGGTCAGGATGCAATGTCACAGGATGAGGTCAACATTATTGGTCAATTAAGTAGTATTAATAATACAGTAATGACTTATTATTATTTGACGACAAGCAGATTTCTTACTGATCTAAATACATTCACACTAGAGCATTTACTTAAACACATATTGGTGTACCAACTCATGCAGCTAACAGCAGCTATCCACTCACTGGTGTCGTTTAAACGGTGGGTTCTCCCTACATGTTTTTCCCCATGTCAAACCACTCTATTACTCGTCCTACCCTTCTCATCGGTTCCTCTCTCATCCCTGTGCTCTCATTTCCATTCTAGATGCTTTCCCCGGTAACAAATCCCCTTGGGGACAAATGTTCTCCTCTTGGGGACATTGATCCCCCACCCCCTCCCATCCATCAATATCTATCAATATGTAATAGATTTGTCAGTCGATACTGCGCCTGGTCACAGTCCATACAATCCCATGTGGCATATGTGTGCCAGCCTGGTACTGAAGACAAAAATGACTACCGGGACGTGCTTACAAAACATGCATTTTTCATTTCACCTAAACGACGACAATGCTGTACTTGAAGGCGCGGCCCGTGTGCTATTACATTTCTTGGTTTGAACTGGTTGAAACAACAACTAACCATGTTGTTTATTTCATGATTACTCCTTACAATATTGATTGCAATTAAAAGTTTGGTATTCATAATCATCTCAGCAGATTACATACTGTATTTTATATTTTAACAATAAAATGATCTCAATTAATGATACACAATGGAGTTTAGTCGCACAATGTATTATCGTCAAACATAATGTAAGTGGCAAATATCCTTAGTCATAATTGCGGGTCATATTTACATATTTTGTGGAGGTAAAAATGCTACCACTAAAATAAACAATACAATTTAATAGACAACATTAAAGCAGAGTATATTTTCCTCAGCCCTGTATCGTGTTTCTTTCAAAAGACGACTCGACATATCAACGGTGTGTTTACCTGTTCTCTGCACCTCTCCACTACATCAGACAATCACAAAGCACTAAGTGAAGAGCATGGATTTTCTACCCAGCCTCAAGGTCACGCCACGGGCCAAAAAGCATCAACTTTCCTGTAAAATGCTACTTCACTATAACCACATTTACCTATACAGCAGCAGGAATGGGCCCGTCAGAGGTAATCAATAAGGTTAAATGTGTTTACTGGAGAGTATTCATTCATATTGACAAATGATCTCAGATGAGATGAGAATTATGGGAATGTGCATGTAAACATACCTGGCAAAATCCTCAATGTGTAAATTGTTTAGTTCACATGCAAATGATTAACATCTCAACTGAGCTTAACACATGTACTTTAACAAGATGTACATGGAACCAACACGTATAAACACTCCAACAACTGTCCAAACTGTTATGGCCACGGCCTCGAGACACGCACACACACACACACGCACGCACACACACACACGCACGCACAAGCACGCACACACGTTTGGGGGCCAGCTGACAACAAATGAAGAATCTCCCTTCCGATTCACTTGTTATTGTGCTGTCTGGGTGACAAGTATACCTATAGTTTGAGTATTTATTTCCGGAATGTTTTGTTCCGTTTTCCTGCAATGATGAATGTTTCTTTTATAAATCCATCGCCGAGGCTTTTAAACCATAAACAATATTTCTCGAGGCCCAGATTCCTTGTGCAGCAGTCTTGGGGAACCTTGAGATTTCCAGGCTCTGATTTAATGGCTCGTAATTCCTGAAAGGCAATTCTTCTTCTCCCTCTGCCGCTCTGATGCGCCATCCTTCCAGCATCTTTTGGTTGGGGGCCCTTGCGTTGCCCTATGGTCCCACAGGCCAGTCCATGTGCCAGTTAAAACCGCTCAGCTGGAAAGAGCACCAGGGTTCCTCTGTCACCGGCCCCTTGTCCACTGTGGGCTGACACGGGGCTAGTGATCTGATGAGTCCTGTTGTAGATGGAGGGCTTCTGAGAAGCAGGATTGATCAAGGATGCTCTCCAGGCTGCTGTTGCTCTTTATGAAACATTATAGCTGCAATCAGTCATTAATAATATGAGATGCGTCTGTGGAAAATCTGTATTTAGTGACGTAATACACAAGATGGATGCCATTACATTGTTTGGAAAATGTCTTCACTGCCAGAGAACTGATGCAACATTTTTGTAGTTCCAACCCCTGATGCAACATTTCTGTAGTTCCAACTCCTATCACCAGGAAGCAACAAATAAAAACAACAGGTGCAAATTGTAGCATGCCTATGGTGGCATACTACAAACACTTTCTATTAAATTAAAATATGGGGATTTACACTTTACGCCCTGCAAAATCAGAGAGGCACTTTTCATCAGTGGCCGAATCATAGTGCGTAGTGAATCATGAAAGCATTTGCAGTAAGAACGATACCTTCCACCCGAGTAAAGTTATTATACTGGGCAAATATGTAGCATACATACATGAAGGCTTCAAATTCAACGATCAGTGTATAAAGGACAAATGTTTAATGGCCTGTGTAAGTGTTGGCCTACCCGGTGGCATCTGGGAGATGTTTTAAATGGCCAATAAATGTTCCTCCAACCAGTCAACAAAGTGCAGGGGAGAAACAACAGCGAGTTAAAAAACAATCATTAGGCTGGTATCTCTAATTGTGTTCCTCTCCCTCCTTGTGTTTAATCCCCGGCTCCTCGCCTCGTGTTCATTAACAATGGATGAATTAATTATAAACATTCATAGGATTTCTGCACAGTGAACCCGGGAGATAAAACACATCCTATCCCTCACTCCCTCTCTCCCCCCGCTTCTGTTATTTCTGCGGGCGCAACTCCCCCCCCCACCCCCCCACCCCCCCCGCTGCTCTTAATTGTATTGTTTGCTTGTTATGTCGATAGCAGGATTAATTTCACTATAGATCAGGATTATTGACCTCCCTCGTCAATGTTATTTCATTTCTGTAAGGTGCTAATTATAGGGAACAGGGGAAAGCAAATTGCACTGTAACTTGCCTCACTTGCTTTCCAATAAAACACAAAGAAAACAACATTAATTCCCTTTTAGTTGCCCTCTTTGGATAGGTAAATCCAAGCCCTATCGCCGCGTCAGTCTATCCCTCTACAGCATCTGGGAGGGGGGCTACAAGTGACTGCTGACAGGTCCGGTTTCACGTTAATAAACAGCGCTAACTATTCTGACCTATCCTCCTCCACCAAATGACACTCTTGTCATTCGCTGCACTCTTCCCCCCTCTCTCACTTCACTTGAGAGAGGGGGGAAGGCACGGGTCATAAACAGTTAACCGGTTGGATAAGTGACAACGCCAACAGACCTGAAACATTTGATATAAATGATTGTAATTAAGCAGAGGAAGGTGAGAATCAGCGCTCTGATACGCCCTGCTGTTAGAGCGGGCACCTTGCTAAAGCACGAAATACGAAGATACGGAGGAACAGTCCAAAGCCCTTAGAGCAGGGTTTACCGATCCTGGTCCTGGAGGGCCGCTGCCCTGCATGTTTTAGACGTCTCCCTGCTCCAACACACCTGATTCTAATGAATGGGTCATTATAACGAGCTTTTCATTTGCATCAGCTGTGTTGGAGCAGGCAGTCATCTGAAACATGCAGGGCAGCGGCCCTCTAGGACCAGGATTGGGGGACACTGCCGTAGAGCATATCATCTAACCGATATATGATTTAATTAGTTACTACCATAGTGAGCCACTGATTACGAACAGATCAGAGCTGCTCTATTGCATTGTATTCCCTTTCCGAGTCTCTTCTGTGTTTGCATTCCGTTTCCCCGCGTCTGTTCTCGTCCAGTCAGCCGTAAGCCCCTTTACTCCTGCCTCTCCTGCCTTCCCTCCCCCCTTCCTTAGTCCTCTAATGAACTGAAAGGTCAGAGCACTAATAAAACTATTAGCAGAAATGAATCTCTCAGATGTGTTAATGCACTTTTAATTCCTGTTAGCAAATTTCATCCCCCAGCAGTTTGCTGCCCGCTAATGAGAAATAAAACGCCCCGCTCTAGGGGGATGGGGGTGTGGGGGTGGGGGACTGGGTCGAGACGAAGGCTATTCTACAGTAGACTCACTGTATGCGCACACACACACACACACATTTGATACACTAACATTGTATCTCACACCCATCCTGGATGCGCTGGGTGTTATTCACGGACCGAGGCCTATTCTCAGCCCTGTGATTCTGCAGGGTTAATTAAAGAGCACATTTCCATCTGTTCCCAGTCAGCCTCAGCCTCAAACAGTCCCAACCAATAATACATCCCCATTCACTCTCTCTATCTCACACACACACACACACACACACACACACATGCTCTCTCTCTTAGACTAGCACAGTAACAGCCCTGCACATACCCCAGGAGAGACAAGGGAACTTGACAGCAGCCTGGTGACGTGGACACAAAGACACTGAGGCCACAACGCGTGCTGGCATGCAGACAGACTCCCAGGACTCAGCTGCTGGTGACCTGACTAATGAGGAGGACCCAGGGTTTGACCCCGACATCTATGAGCCACCAGAGAGCATCAAGCTGTTGTAGGCATGTCACAGGGCCAGGCTCTCTGCATCACTCTAGATATCGAAAGCTCCTCCCTTACAGAATGGTTCTCTCTGCCTGGCGTTCACAGGTGTCCTGAATCAAGAAGCCTAAAATTGTTCCAAGTACGGTTTACTACTATAGTAAGTTCTGAATTCCATAGCAGTAAAAGTGAGTGGTCGTTACAGACCATATATCTAAGAAAAGGCATTTTATATGCAGACACTTAAGTAGCTGTTACAAAAACGACATTCTGCAATTTCTTACTACATTTATTTGTACAATAACTATTGAGTATTTACTCGGCACAATAATTTGCCAATGCAATGATGCAAGGCGTTTCATCAAACCAGTGCACTGCAAATACGTGTACAAATAACTAGTAATTTGTTTCAGTTTAACCATAAACTGGAAACTCTTAAAATATGAACCTTCCTTTCACTCTTGCTGTGGAGGAGAAAGGGGGGGAAACAAGCCCATGGAAGAAAGGAAAGGGAGAGGCAGAGCCATTCTATTACCAAACTAGGCCTTTTAATCAATAAAGAGATAAAATATATTTTAATCAAAGACATATTTCCTTGTTTGTCTAATGCTTCTGCCGCCGCTGTGCACATAATCTTTAAACGCTGAAAAGGATGCATAATACACTCCCAGAGAGCCTCTCATCCATATAAACAGAAAACAGAAGCAGTCAGCAGAAACACACACCAGCCTGGCCCTGCCGAGCGCACGGACACTCCATAAGATGCCAAATTACATTTGGATGGGTATATTAAGGGGAAATTGCACCCTGTAAACTAGAATAATATCCCTACACACAAACGCACCATTTTGTGGATACACACGCACGCACACACAAACCATTCTTCAACATCACATTTCCCAGCTTTGTATCCACTATTCAGTAACAGATCCATATACTTTGGGTATATGCCAACGCACACGCACGCATGCACACAGAACCCATAGGCACAAAGCGCACCGCTATTAGTGTCTGGACTGTTTGTTGGACACGCAAGCTTCCGCTAGCCGTGGCTAAAGCCTTCCAATGAGATTAGAGGTGTAACCAGAGCCTTTTCCAAGCCCACTGAACTGAGCTCATTCTGGGCTAACGAGGAGTAGCGGCTGAACGGGGAGCTGGCTCATGTTCCAGGAGCTGGTGGGTCAAATACCTATTGACATTTAATAGAGCAAAATAAGTGTGTGTGTGTGTGTGTGTGTGTACAATCATATATGCCACTATTGTTTGATGTCAACATGAAAGCGAGATGTGTGCATTTATATACTCCACTATAACCAAATGGTATGTTCTTCTACCCTGATGCTTTTAACACAATAGTGTATAAATCACTGTAGGAAAAATGTGCTATTATTTGACTGAAACACTGGAATAATAGAGAAATGTGCATTGAGTCAATGAATATCCCCAACATAATTAGCCTACCTGTAAGCATCATTGAGCAAGATGCCTAAAATAAGCATCTTCTTGTACTTACTATAAGTCGCTTGGACTTATAGTAACTTAACATGATTATTGACATTCATTTAAATGTTGCTATATGATGGAAATGTGGGTGTGCATGTAAACATAGTCTATATCCCCCTTTGCAACCCACCACTACAATGCCTGCATATGAGTACAACAAAGCTGAGATGTCCAGGCCAGCATAATGTGGCTCACATACACAACACACAAGTGCCAGGCAAAGGGAGTAAACAGCAGCTCCGGTAATGGTGATTCATGCTTTCCGTCAAGGCCCTTGACAGGCTGGGTTCGATCCCCTGCTCAATGCACTGTAGCGGCAGTAACAGCAATAGAGGCAGCCTCGGGACTAGGAACATCATCATAACTGTTGAAAGAGAGGGGGGAAGGGGGGGTTGTTGGGCCGCTGACATATTGATCCACCTTAAGTTAGGAGATTTGATAGATTGACCTCAGACGCTTACATTTAAACAGAAGCGGGCAGAATGAATCAGGAAATAAGTGAGATTGAGCACTGCAAGGTGGACAAAGAGAGAGAGAGATTGGTGACTGAGATAGATAGCCGATTAGCGGTATTTAGCCGCTGAACTCTTTAGTATGATTCCAGTTAGTCAATTTTGTTTGTATTATATTTGGTGGCTTTCCTGCAGAGTTTGGCCATATAGGCCTATCAATCAATCTGAGACTCTATAGCACCGGTATTTTGGTAACTGAATTAGTTTTGGGTTACTGACATCTTAAATACTGTACTTTCTTGGTCATCGAGTATAATAACAGTGATGGTTCACTGAAAGTGATAATATTTCCAAAGCTCGAGTTGAAAATAAAACTTAAAATGAACCTCAATATCTAATCCCCGTTTTCCATAATACAATACAATGCCAAGACATTCCTACAGCTTCAATGAGCATCCAGGAGACAGCTCCTGTGGGCCACTGTGCCGTCTGCCCTGACCCCAGCCTACAGTAGCAGCCCGGCAGCCGAGCGCCTCTCAGGCCCTGAGGGGCTCATGGGCCAGGATGGGGGGTGGGAAGGGGCTACAGGGTGCTAGCTTACACTAACGATCGAGGAAACTGTGTCCAGTGGGCTGGAGCCGGTGCTGGAGCAGAGGCCCGCGCTACCATTGTCCTGCCATCAATGACAGCAAGTGATTTAGGAGCCGGGTTGGCCAGGAACGTTGGGAGAGGAGGAGGGAGAAGGGGGGAGGGGGATGCACCCCTCAACAATTCTCCCCAAGCCCCTCCATCCATGATATGGCAGAATGAATCATAGCTGACCCAGAGGTGGGCCTTGCCTGGCCTCGCCTTATTCCCGCCGACCCCTCCCCTCCCTGGACAAACATGACAAATTTGGTGTTTATTTACTTAAAAAGACCTGGAGAGGGAGCAGCGGGGGGCTGTAAAATCAATAGGAAGTTAGCAGCTCCTGCCGTCTCCGGACTGTGGGGCCACGGAGGAGGAGAGGATGGGCTTCTAATGAGGGCCCCCGGGCTGGGAGCAGGGGCAGACGCTGGTGACTGCACCAGGCAGACCCTAGAAACACTAGAAGATTCAAGGAGCATGAAGGTTTGCAGAGACTATGGTGCTACCAATGACAATATGCATCATACAAGAGGTGCATGTGTAACGGTGGCCAGCAGGTAGCTGTGCAGTAAGTTAATCTTCACTCTCCGACACCTCATAGGACGCTCTGGCGACGCAGGCCAGGGCCCATGGGTTTTCGGCCTGCCTTGTAGGAGCGCCTGCTCTCTGCGTTGGAGATCGGGGTTTGATTCCCTGAGGGGGACGGATGATCTCCGTCACACATGCATAGCAGCTGGCTTGGCTTGGTTTGGCTTCATTTCACGTGTATTAATTGAACCAATTGCAGTTTCCAATAAATCACTCGATAGACCACCTGCCATGGCCTGGCTCGATACACCAGTTGGGGGCAGGATAGTGTAAAGATGCGGGTTGTCATCGCCGGGATCAAGGTTCGATCTCCAAATTGTGTTGTGTCATTGATCAAGATGCCTAACCCTACCAGTTTCTAAATAACGGTACATAGTCAATCACTCTGAAGGGCTAAATTATTAAATATTTCAGGGTCAAAAGGGGGCTAGGGCCTATCCCAGGACTGCTGCCAATCTATCGCCAAGGTCAGAACACACACACGAATCATTCACACCTACGGGCAATGTTACATCTTTAATTAACCTGCTCTGCATGTCTGTGGAGGATGGATGGAAACTGAACATCAGGACACCCACGTGTGCCCTACAAGAACAGACAGGAGGGCCAAAGCTACGAGACAGGTGCTAAGCTACTGTGCCACCCCGGTTAATAGCCGGTCTGTAAAGACAGATGCGTTCAGCTCCGTGATGTGTGTAGAGCACATGCTGTTTTCCTAAGTTAAAAATGTTCCAAACGGAGCAGGCGTGAATCTACAAAGCCAACAAACTGCACAACGGGACAGGGAGGAAACAGATATGGCTTGTTCCCAGGAGGGAGGGAGGTCGCCCGTCAAGCCACCCCTAAGAAGAAATCGCAGCGGCGAGCTGTCAAGGTTTGCGTCGTATCCTACATCACATTAGCCACCTATTCCATCTCATCACTGGCAAACCATGCACTCTGTAGTGGCCAAGGATGAAAGTGGCGGAAAATGGGAGTCATTGTAAACCATTTTCTGGAGGCCTGGAGCCCCCCCCCCCCTTCCTCTACACCCTTTCCATCTCCACCCCTCTTCTTCCACAGTCCTCTAGAAGACAAATGGGTACAGAGCAATGACAGAGTGCCTGGTCCACAAATCACCAGCGGCCAGCCTGCTCGTCCACTGCCTCCTCCCCTTCCACACCCCCCCCCCCCTCCCCCTTCCCACCCCATACACCCACCTCACCCCTCCCCAACCTCAGCCCCTCCATTAGTCATGTGCACGCAGGCAGCAGGAGCCAGCAGCCGTAATTAGACAAGGACAAATCGGCAGCCGCGGACATGAACGGGTCCGGCCACTAAATAAGGCCCCCGTTTCAATACAGAATGGTGGGCGCCCAGCAGGGCCAGAAAGGGGAAGGATGGGTGGACACTGTGCAACACACCCAACAATCGTCTTGGCATGGCCTGGCTTTGAATCCCATTTATTATTGTGCTGTACTACAGGCCCTTGTGTTAAACCCCTTCGAGATGCACCTCCATTCGACACCCAACCGATGACCCCCTTCTCCAACAGCCTCATCTGTTTTTGCCGAGGATAAAGTTGTACTGAAATTTAAATATTTCATTGCTATACACAAATACTATATATATTATTGGCAGGACAAACATGATCTAACCACGTCACCAGACCAAATCTAAACTCGAGGCATCTTTAAAGTCAAAAGACAACCTCACTCAACCCTTCATCATACTCCAGTTGGTGCAACTACGTCACTTGTTTTGCGGTGGTCAAACCCAACTCTAAATAAATAAATTAAGTAAGTAAAGCAAAGCCAAAGCAATAAAGGGCAATAAAGAGGTTTCAGGGTACATTAGGCGTAACATTAGATGGGTGGAATTAGCAAAAATGAGAAACCGTCGAATCAGATTACACACGGCCAGAGAACCTGGCAGTCAACAAAATATAAATGAGTGCTATATGAGTGTAGAGCAGGCTGAATCCACAGAGGAGTATCAGTAACAATTGTTTTGGCCAGGTCAAAGCTACACCCGGCTCCCTGAGCAGAAGAGGGTCGACACACACACACACACACACCAAAAATAAATAAATAAATAAACTGACCACACACACAAACAGCATGCTCCACCAGAGCAAACCGTTATTGATCTCATCCTAATTTCCTAATTAGTTTTTATCGAATTTCATAATCGTCATCAGGACACATCAAAAGGAACCTAAAACCCCAGCAAGATTTTCTGCTATCCTCAACATAATTTTTGAGTATCTTTTTTTTTTTTTACTGTGAAAATGAAGCCATGTATTCAATTTCACCAGCTGTAAGTGAGTGTGTATGTTTTTTTTTTTTAAACATTTTTTTCTCTACCCTACCACAACTCCTTGGACAGCAAACACTGCACAAACACACCATTTCTCCCATGTGCAGTAAGTGATGTTTAGCATCGCACATTTTCTGCATGATCTGCTGCTATTTGTCACACTCCTGCTCTCTCCCCGGTCGCCCCTCACTTGTGGCGCTCGTTAAACGGACTGAAGTAAGAGGCGCGGAAAAACATGGGACATTTCTGCTTTTTTTTCTTTTATGAAGCAATGTCCCCTGCTGACAGTGTTTCTAGTCAATGAATTATTAGTGTCTGTCCCCCTGCCTTTCAGCCTTCCTTGAACTAAACTCATTTCTCCCCCTGCATCACAATCGATCCCTTCTCCACCTTACAGTGGCTAAAGCAAAGGGCAGTGGGTGAAAACATGCACCAAACCTATCCCTGGATGATAACATCCAACAGCTTTAACTAAATGTTTTGCCCACCGTCCAGTGACCCTGTTAACCCTCTGTGTAATCTGCCTCACTACATTTTGTTCAACAAAGAGGAAAAATGTATTCCTGTATATGGCATGAGCTTTTAGCCTGTCAACATGCTGAAAGATTTAGAGTTCAACATGGGGTCCATGCTTTCCAAGAAATACAGTCAGATACAAATCACTGGTCGGTAATAATTACATGAGGATGTCTTTTTAAGGGGCTTGTGTTTTCATGGCAGTGGTGATGACAGACGCAAAAAGCAAAGAGTGAGCACAAAAGCTCTCTGGGAGTGAAACCTTTTTTGCTTATTTTGTGCTTGTCTACATGAAAATAATTGGCATCTGTTTAGTTAAATTTAGTTAAGTTAAATTTGATATTTTGAAATATGTGGAATTATTAATTTTCCTCATCCAAAATGATTGGTTAAAAACAGATACTGAAAAGGTCTGAAAGGTCTTTGTAGAAAAGGTTTAAACAACTGTCCAAATACCACAGACATGTATAATCTTGCCAGAATAAATTGTATTACACAAGATTATTCTATTAATGTTCATATGAAGATACCCTGTCCCTTACATACAATATAACCTCACAATAAAAGGCAGAGTTAGTAACTCTCGAGAACACTTGCTAACTTCAAATTCGAATCAAAACTAACTCCCTCAGAATCTCCGCCTCACACAATTGAAATGCACTGCAAAGCCAAAACCATTGTTGTTGTGAGCGGTGTTAGCCACTTTGTTTGTGTTCCTATTTAGAGCCAGGGATGTGGAGAAATACCGGATTATATTTTCTGCACTCACAAAAAACGGTAAGACGGTGTATTAACTTACAATTAGCTTGCAATAGCAGCTGGCTACACCTTTAAGCAGGCAATCCATACACACAGTAATACATCAAAGCCTAGGTATACATTCCCATGAGTACTACCACATCACAGACAAACCTTAAAAATATTTTACCTTCCCCACTCCTCGCCATGGCCATAACTAAGGGGGCCGGGTCATCCTGGGCCTCCTGGGTCAAACTCTGGCCCTAGCACAACAATTTAACATTTTGGTACCATGAACAGTTTTGTTTGAAGATTAGACTTTAATTGGCCGTTTACGTTTACAAATATGGCGATTTTATCCAGCCCATCTAAGGTCTTAATATGCATAATTGCACCAATTTTTATTGTCCAAACTGTATCCATCAGAGCATCTGAGACTAGATGTTTAAGAATAAATAAAAAATAAGATTGGCAAAACAACAAATTGCTTACCCAAATGTTACCATCTGATGTCTGGTAGCTACTTCTCAAATGATTTAATTCACAAGTTTTACGGGCCTTAAATTGCCAGCAAAGGTAAGGCCTCTTTTACACCAATCCTCTCTTGCAGAAGATGCACAAGGGGACTGGCCGCAGGTCAGCAGAGCAGGCTTAAATCCCAGTGAAGATGTTTTTGGCCTTGATCACCGTAGCCATCGATCCCGGGCTGATTCTTACTCAGATACGTCTCATTTTATTAGTGGCTTCGGCCTTCTCCCGCCCCATTCCGCTGTGATCAATACTGGGGCATTGGGATGGCCCGTATTTTTCTCACTTTTAGTGCCTTAACGCTGTTTAACCATGTCACCTGACAAACTGCAGGCCCTCCCCAAACGCTGATTTCGTATCGATTTCTCCCTCATTCCATCGTCACTCCGCCGTTGTTTTTATCTCACGTTATCCTCGCTGCTACAATCCCCTTGCCGCCACCGCACCCCGGAAGAAAGAAAGGGAATGAACATTTCACAACAACAGTAACGATTCTGTTCAGAATGTGCTGTGATCAGTCAAGGCGAGCACACGCGATCTGCAAACTCACTCACACACTCATAATGCAGCAGCCTACACATTATGGGCATGCACGTTATGGGGAGCCAATCCTCCACAGAGCAAGGTTAATGTGAGTACCATGCAACAGATGCTATGACAACCTGCAGAGAGACAGAATCCATCCATCATCAGTCATAGTCCTGATGAACAAATGCAGGGTTTGGACCAAAGAGCGGGTTGCACGACGAGACCCAGTGGGGCAACATTTAATCCACTTACAGGGCCCCGGTGGACGTCTAACTGTATGAACACGTGCTTGGTCTGAGAGAAAATGAATAAGGAAATGGAAGAATGGCAGTAATGAAGAAAACATGACATACAGTACCTTACAAATAAATATGTAGTGGTCATTTGAGATGGGATGAAATGTGTCTTGTAAAACATGACTGCACGGGTATTTGGATAGATTCACTCAGCATCTCTCTCGCTCTCTTTAGTCTTAGACTGGTGCAAATTCCAGCTGCCTCCATATTCATCTCTCATCTATCTGTAAATCAAGTATATTGTTGCCAGCACTATTTACTGTACATTGAATACCATTGCGCAATTGTTAGATTCAGGTACTGAATCACTTTGGTTGGTTCAGTCCTTAATATTTCCTGGGTTACACTGGTTATCCATTCCATATTGTAATTCTCAAGATAATCCAATTATTATATTACTGTAAAATCATTTTAAAAAAATTTAAAAAGAAGGGACATTCCATGCCTGGTCTAGGAGATGGAAAAGCAACTCAGCATACTGCTGAAAACATAGCGCAAGTCCGGGCTCAGACGTGAACTCTGAATAAGTAACGGACACAGTGAGCATCTGTTAGGAAATCCACTAACATGACCTGGCATCTTTCATTAGTCTTCTCACCCTTTAACGGTGGGTTACGTGATAAACTGACATTTACTGCAAGGCCTGCCAAGTTACACAGAGTGTGGAGCACACTGGGAAACTGACCATGAAGTAATAACGACTGAGTGGGTGAGAGCACAGATTTTCTATTAACACAGAAAGAGCAGAGTTAAAGGGGTTGAGGGCTTTGAGAGGGGCCTCCACTCTCTCTCCTCCTTCACCAAGCACCCCCTACCAAACCCTCCTGCTCCTCGGGCCAGGGAGGAGTTTGAGCACCAGCTAGCGGCGGAGGAGTTCCACTGCCATGGCGGCGGCCCACGCCAAGCACATTAATCATGACCAGGCGAGTGTAAAATTCAATCGGCTCCTTCCATCCATTTCATGTGAAGCAGACTGAAGGCCGGCCTTGTAGTGCCTGAGAAAGGAGGGATGGAAAAAAAGAGGAGGGTGGGGAGGGAAAAGGCGCTCCCCTGCACTTCATCAGGACCCCTACTTCATAACAAATGGAGTGTCTCTCTGGCAGAGGAGTGCCATCAGAAACGCGCGCTCTCTCTATCCATTTAATTCCGGCGGTGGAGGAAGGGTCAGGGAGGGAGCAGCGCGAGCGCGTTCTGCTCTCCGCTTGCCGCTTCCCCAGTCACACAGTAAACTACCTTTTAGGAATTGTTTCTCAATAAGAAATGATCAGTCCATTTATCTGCACCAGGCGGGCCTGTCTCCTCACCCAGACCTCCAATATTTTTCGTTTGACCTGATCAGGGCTATAAACTAGACCGAGACACTTTCAATTTGTCACCCTGGAAGGCCTCTGCAATCCCATGCAACCGATTGCATCCTACCACCCAAATGTAAAAATACCTCCCATGCTTGGAATCTCTTTGATTCTAAGATTGTTTTTTCTACTTTGAAAAAGTACAAAGAGCAATGGGCTATGATCCAGTAGAGACTATGTAACAAAAATTTTAGCCAACACTGTTTTGCACACTGTAGCCTAATATTTCCACAGTTTTAACGCCACTTTTAGAGCATTACAATAACTTATATTAACTTAATAAATGGTAAGCCAATATTAATAATTGAATGGGACAGTGTGTGTTTTTGCTAGCTCTGCTATTGTCCATGCTGACAAGGTTAACTAATTTGTTCCATTGCCTCAACTAGAGCTTGATGATATACTGGAGGGCTGATAATATTTCCTAATATTGGCACATCCCATTGATATTGTATGTACAGTATATTGTATCGGCAAAAATAGGCAATTCAGCTGACAGACAAACATATTTTATACTTAAATTTCATTATCAGACCTTCATTTGCTCACATGAGGGATCCACGCTTACAAGAAAGCTTTTCAATATTAATGTGGGTGGCTGTGGCAGATATATTGTTATCGGACAACAAAGCCAAAAATCCGGTTTCGGTTGAGCGCTAGCCTAATGTTACAGTAAATATAATGCTGAGCACCTGTTTTAAGAAATAGTCACTAAGTTTATTTTGTGAACACAAGAGACTGTTAATATCAACATGGGTCACTTGGTTGATCATGGAGGAGAGAACAATTAACCACTTTGTGTTGTTTCAAAACATGTACAAACTTTGAACAGAGGGTAATTACAATCCACACGACTGGCTTTCCCATCAAGCCCTTAAAAACAGTTAAATATTAATCAAATGGGACAATGATTTTTTATCAAGGTACTGAAACAGTTAACCTTATATCTGGTCTGAAATGAATGCACAATTACTCAGATAACTCCAGTTCTCCAATCACGTCTGTCATTACAATTGCAACCACAATTTGTAAAAATAATATGAAGAGTTGTATTTCACCAAAGGCATCCGCTTCATCCTCAGAATATGGATGGATGATGCCACAAATAAAATACTATTGTCCATATTTGCAGTTAAGGTATTATCAAGTAGTAAACGAGTATATTGGTTGAAAGGTATGACCAGGAATCATTCTGATTGAAACTACAGTAGCTGATCAATTTATCAATGGAATGGAGTGGAATTGAAATGTGATTGTCAGAGCCAATCACACTATTCATTCACCAGGCCGCTTTTAGTAATGCTGTGACACTATTACTACAGAAAACGTTAAATTTGGTCATGCCTAGTGTTTTTTTACCAAAACAAAAATTTGATGCACTTCAATAAAAGGGCAGCTTTAAACTAATGCTGTCCTGATGATGTTGAGCATTCCACGCTGCACTCCAATAGTTCCCACTTCCCATGATACATTTTAATAGGGCCAATCTCCATGGTCCCTTGTGTGGAGAAGCAAAAGGTTCCTAAATCCCAGGTTGGCTAATCTACAGTGCTTTGTAATGTCTTATAGGGCTTAAAGATAGAGTATGGGCTCTACAGCTAGGATATTTGTAGTTCTTAAAAAGGTTAATGCTATATCAAATGCGTGACGTTTAATAGACAAAACAACTGATTAACCAATGTCTAATTCATCTGTTAATTAGCCAGGAATTTAGAACCGTTATTCATTAGCCTAACCAAGATATTGGCTAGATCATTATAGCCCTTTACCAAAGCAGCCTAGCCATTTTTTGATGATTTTGAAGAGGACTTTAAACTTATTTAGTCCAACGTCAATCTCCAATTAAGTGCCCACAGATAATATGAGTTGGGTGAAAGTACTGACCTGAGGCCTCCATGCCAGATTATAGTCCTAGCTAATAAGGCTACTTAAACCAGGCGTCAATCCACTGAAATATATCTTGTCACATTAAATCACGTTAATATATATATCTTAACGTGATTTTTCGTGATTTTTAACGTGAGGGAGAAGACTTTATACAGTGAAGTGTAAGTTTGTAGTATACTACTACTACACTATACCATCTCCCTCTACCATGTCAGCAAATCCAAATGAATTAATTGTGCTTTAACATGCTACTACTGCACACTACAGCAGGCTTGCATAGCGCACCCTTTACCAATCGTGATGGGGATGGGAAACTGCAAGCTTGGACAAATAATCAATGGACAAATTATATCATACAAAATATTTACTTACATTTTAAAGGCCTCAGAGTTCACCGTTTGCATCCCTTCGCGTGCAGCACTTTGTGGAACTTTTTGGAACGTGTAGGCTACAGCCAAATATCTTCTGAATTGTCTGAGTTTCGTTTCACCCTAAACAAAAAATCATACCCTTCCAATATTTACTAGCCTAACGCGTAAACAATGTATTGGTTATCACTGCATTGCATAAACACGTATGCTATCCTATATTGGGCTGCTGAATGTCTTTAACACATTCGGTTTCTCGTTATTTAATTTAGAATTGAGGCTAATGTTAGTTAACTATGGCACACGACCAAGTCTTTGCTTTATCAATGTACCAATTATATAATGTAAGATTTAACTGAAAGTATGTATAAAAATGTAAGACTGGCATTCACTGCGTATCACGCAGTACCGTAATGGTAGGACAAATATATATTTCAAGTACAATACTGCCACCTACTGTTTAGATAAAGAATTGCATAGAAACACAAGTGGCTGAGTTGATGGCAATTAAGACACTATAAATAAAAACGACACAGCCACAAAGCTTAATTCATGACTGATTTATTTTAAGATGTGTTTAAGAGATGCGGGAGAATAAAGCATTGCTTAAGGGTTGAGCAACTATGCAATTCCACAGTTTAGTGCATAATATTCATAGGCTATGGCACAACTGGGCATAAATTACTTATCGCCCAGTCAACTACTAATACAATTAACCTATGGTGATCTTAAGAGTACTTTAGGTACAATTTAACATGCAAGAGTACTTGTACATTTGGCTAATTATGTTGAATTAATTTATCTAAAAAGGTTACTATTATGTAATTACTGTTTCACTGTAGAACATTCATGCAGACATTTGGGCAGTTAATGTGCAGAACAATAACCTTGATGTAAAGCTCGTCCTAGTTGATCAAATTGAAGCCATATGCCATTGCTTACTGAGACTCTCTTTAAGTTTAGGGACAAATACTTCTAAAGAATACAAAAGAGTACGTACAAAATTAAATAAAGGCAACAATAAGAAATGGACATGTAGTATATGGAATGGACAATCTTATGTAACAAAGAATCTACTAAAATTAAGATTAGATTAGTGCTAGTTGCTTTGAGTGTTTAAATGCAGATTTCAATTAATTATAGGAAGAAATGGCACTTAATTGAAACATCACAGCGTTGAGTAAATAACATTTGTGTTGACATTTGCACATTCCATTTGAAAATGAATGTGAAATATTGATAATAAAAAAATTTGGCAGAGTTGTGTCAAGGCCACTATGCTTGAGCTACCTAGTACTAGAGTGCTATATAGCATTGTAAAACACTGTTTAGAAAAGAAAAAAAAAGACAAAATAAATCTTTACAGCATCATTGTACAATCCGGGGTTAAGTAATTTATATTAAAAATAAAAAACTGTCAGCAACAAAGTCCTGAAAACGGGCACCAGAATGAAAATACAGAATAGTCCTTAAAATGTCAATTTAATACATACAGCAAATCAGTTGGCAACATGGAGGCACAGTTGAAGCAAATCAACTGGAAACTAAATATTAATTCCCTCAGCATACAGTAGAACATCCTTACATTTCATTGTTTTCTTTCATCTGTTGCAATAGGAAAATAAAAATACAGCAATAAAAAAAAATAATGAAGCCAAGAGCCAGGTATGGACATGCCTACAACAGGATGATCATTTCCTGGACCTTAGCTCTTATGCTTTGATTATGTACAGGTTATATGACACGCTTTGATGCCATCTGACCTTAAACATACAATGTATCGCTATTAACGCACCTTTCTCCACACAACATATCATGAATTAGATATTAGACATTTACAAACATATGAAACACACAACCGAAAATACATACTTATAACAGGTTGTTGATATAACAAAATACTCTTCTAAAATGGTCAGAATGCCTCCATTATGGAGAGAGCACACATGAAAAATAATTAGAAACAGTGCATCTTTATTTACAGGAAGATGGATAGGGGCACAGTGGCGGTGTAATAGAGCATCTCTCTTTTTCAGTGAGTATTCTTCTCAGGACCTACAGGACCCGAGACCTCTTGCTGGCCAATGATCCATGCTTAAAAGTGCAAAGAAAAATAAGGGAAATGAAAATCAGTTAAGACCAAAACGTCTTTAAATTCTAACTGACATTTCTTTTCACAGTTTCAAATTGTGGGGCCACCATTATAGTGTCATTGATCTATCGTGTCAGACTCCAGCTCAATCACCTGTGTGTTACATTTTCTCTAATGGGTCAAACCCAACATATGTTTTAGCTCTGCTAATTCAATATGCAAGAGTCAATCTGCATATTTGGCAACAAGTTTCATTTTTGGAGCAAGGAGGACTGGGCTGAGAGTATTTACATAATTGTTTTAGTCTACCATTTGTCTCTAGTGGTCATTTACCAATTGACTTATCCCAAGCCCTGCCCCTTTCACTCATCCAACCTTGTTACTGTAACTAGGTTGGACAAAACAGCATAGTTAAAGGTTTCGCAATATAGCAGGCAAGCGTCTGGGGTCCCGAGATGGGAGGGGCCCCACTTCGACAGCCGCTGAACCGTTGTCCACAACGACAACATGAACGGCACTGCACGCCCTTTGATCAGCGGCAATGCGCATAAGCCTACTGCAACGACACATTCATAATCCCCCCTAGTTGGGGCCCTATGGATATCTGACTGGTCTAAACTTTAACTAGACCTATATAACATCTATCGTTTGGCCGTTAAGATTAAACAACAGCCGGTTATGTGTATTGGTTCCGTTGTAAAAAAGGCTGCGCGGACAGAGGCACAATGCGATGCTTGAGAGAGATCGCAGTAAGAGGACATGACTGTCTTGCAATGAGAAAATATAAAGTTGAGAGGAAAAGATAAAGCAGTATAGTGTTTGAGAAGCTGCGATTTGACAACACCGGCACATTTCTGTTATTTTACAACAAGTAGCTTATTCATTAAATAGGTCAACATAATATATTGACATGTTATGCTCTCTAAAATGTACTGTAACCCATTTGTTGCAACGTTATTCAGTAGCCTGTACTGCAGACAAACGGTACACACTAAACAATTATCATTTATCATCATCAAGTAATACTGTTATTGTCATCATATACTATTTCTAGCAGTTCTATCATCAAGCTACCTCATCCTGCACTGCTCAAAATGAGGAAGATGATGTACCACCCTGGCAGTCCAGCAGTAAAATCACCAGTACCTTCCTAAGTAACCGCATCACCATCACATCAGGTACCATAGCTCTGTGATATCAGACCACCATGCCCACCATCATACATTGATGCTGAACGCCATGACAGTGAAAAAAGGAGCTGTTCAAATCAGAGATAAAGCGTTGCGTTTCCCTATTTGTTGCACAATTGCACTATTACAGAAGATTGTATTTGTATGTAGAAACCTTTAGTTTCTTGTTGCAGGGATGAGTACAGGTGGGAGTAAACGCCCCGCTCAACTGTTACTAGAGGACATGCAAAAATGGGCAGGGCTTGGGATAGGCAAATTAACCTATATTAACTGAATGTCTTTATCTAGATAACATGAGAAAGTATGGTCTTATCTTACCTTGGCCTGCTTGTAAAAATGGGGAGCCAACTCAACCAGCCAGGCCGACTCAACAGCAGTCACATCACGCATATAATACTTGGCAGTCTGCACCACTTCATTAAAAACAACCCTGCAGTTAAGATGAATTAAGTTACCCATAAAATGCGGTTCTGACCAAAATCCACGATGTCAACTCTTTACGTAGATTATGCTTCAGATTTATAAACATTAAAGGCATTAAGTTACCAACCAGATTTAGCATAGACAAACCATACTGTAGGTTAATGCAATAATTGAAACTCCTGCATTGCCTTACATATCAGTATAAAATGTTGTAATGTTTCATACGGTTGTGCTGACCCTAATTACCAGAAACTTGTCTGTGAATGGATGCTCCGTGATTACATTTAAATAGATGGTTTCACCATCAATCCAAATGTGGCCCAGAACGATAATTAAGCGCACACACAAACAATTATTTTATTAGCTCAGCTATATACTCCCTTTCCCATTCATTTAATTTACAACGATGTATTCTTAACTTTGTTGCTGAAATGATTTCTACATATCTAGTAATACATTCATGATTCTAATTAACTGGCTAAAACATGCCTAATATTATGCATATGCTGCACAACACAGTTGTAACGCGAGGAGCTGTGCAGACAGGCGACATGCCCCCTCCCATTAATTTTCACCGGTGTGTTTCGCAACAGGTCCGACACACTGTGCCGTTGGTGCGAAGCAGAGCTATGGCTCTTGTGCGAAGCAGGTAGAATCACTCGGCGATCCTAAAAGTTTGCGTGCATGGCAGTGTCCAAAAGTGGGGGAAAAAAAAAAGACAATAACTCTGAAACGTTTCACCTTTAGTTCTGCATGCATTGTGCAGCGGGCTTGTTACACAACTGTTTTAATAGTAGCAGGTCAGGCACAATCAAGGCTTACAGCGTCCATTTGAAAACTTGCTCTTGTAACGTTTGGTTCCGCATTATACATCATCGCACCACCACACCGTACAAACTGCATGCACCAAACCGTAACGTCTGTACCGAACGGTTTGATACGAATACACACACCGTTACACCCCTAATTTATACATACAAGTGGGAAAGCTACTTACCATTTTGGTGGTTTTTCTCCATACAGCACAGAGTTAGGGTGGATGTGAAGCTCACGGTCGTCTCGTAAAGTCCTGAAAAAAAGAGAGGCAAGGAAAAAAAGGTTTGTTGTTTTAACCAATTTGAAAATGCATTCGGAAAAAAAGAAGAAAACATTACAGATTACACATTACAGGCTAGCATTCACCTGTATGATCCTGAATGATGGATACGGGCTGCATTGGAAAAGAAGCCAGACGCAATGCACCGTAGGATCACATCAGGGTCACCTGGACATGGTACACCACAGCAGCGATGACATCTCACGCTGTTACAAGCATCAGGAGAGGCACCGCCTAATAACTCGCTTGTTACATACCTTCGCTGGAGGTTCGAGGAACCTTGAACTTGTTGAGGAGCCGCCGGAGCTGCTCTCGTACGGTCATGGCGCGCAGGAGACCCTTGTAGTTGAGATAATGTTCCTGACACCACTGAGAGCTTTTCTGGTGCTGTAAAGGGGAGTGGAAGGATACGACAAGTTCTTTATTCGAAAAGCCACTGCGATGCTCAAGCTGCCGCGTGCGTTCTTTCGTTTAGTCAGTGGCTACCTTGATAAAAGCTTCATACACGTTCAACATGGTGAGGTGGTCTCCCTCAGCCACAGCAAATTTCCTGTGCTCACGAGCCTGAAGCGCAATATGGACACAATGTTATGGAGTCACGGTGTTCAGAAAAACTCAAGGAAAAAAAACAAAACACAGAACGGACTACATTTTGTTACACATACAGAAGCTTTCTTCTGATTTTGTGGAACTACGAAGATGTTTTGAATTTGCATCATCGCCGCTATGGTAACAATCTCTTTGGAGCAGCCGAAATTCCCCGACTCCAGCAGCATCTTAGCAAACATCGGGCCGAGTGGAAATTCTGCCATTCGTAGACCCATTGGGTCCGTCAGGCGGCCATACTGATCCAGACCTATAAAACACATACACATTAACACTAGAGAGCAATTAATAGCAGCTGAAATGCTTTCGATCAGTTGATTAAATGTTTACTATTAGAATAAATCAGTTTTTAACCAGACTGCAGTCTACTTCATCTCTTACCTCCAAGAGCATAGAGTAATTCCAGAGCCTGGACCATAGATTGGGCAGGGGGTGGCTACATGAACAGATACAAATGTATGTCAAACAATACATTATGAACTTGCCCAATATTACTTCAACCGCTTGCAACCATCTTTCAGTACACATCATCAGTTGTACCACAGCAGCTGTGTTCATTTCACACAGCGCATTTCAGTTTCACCCAGAAGGACACTGCAGCTAATTAAAAGTAAGAGTGCATGAGTACGAGCACAATCGTTTCCACCGTGGGCGAGAGTGACGCTGTTGTCCCGCGAGTGTATGAGTTACTCACAGAGAGGAAGCTGAATCTGAGCACGTTGTCTATGCCTAGGGCTTTGAGCTGCAGGATGACAGGGGCCAGGTTGGAGCGCTGCATCTCCGGCACACACGAGGCAGGCAGCTTCTCAAAGTCCTCCTCTGATTAAAAGAAAAGCAGGGAGGCAGTGTCATACTACATCCCTCTAGAACAGTGACGATTCAGAAAACCTGATATTATAATAATTATAATATTATATTATTGGGCGAGGGTTCCAAGTGTTTCATTTGTTAGTACCTGTCATCGCTATTTAGTGCCATACACAGGATAACGTCTTTCATTATTTATAATCATATTTCATCTTAAATGCTATCTCATTCTGATATATAACAACAGATGTTAACCATTGTGGATACCCTTCAAATTGAACAGGTGTAGTGCACTACGCACTGGCAGATGGGCTCTACCATCATCTTATGTTCAGCTGAAACAACAATAGCAGTAAAACACAAACATTTGCTTTGTTGATGTTAGCCATGTGACTCTTGTTTAACCCACAGCCCAACTGTTAAATAAACTCAGTTAAGACCTGTTCGTGTTCATTGAATGTAAACGTTCCACCATCCTGAACGCAGGGAAATACCACACACACACACACCTGTGTATAACCTGAAGCATTTCCCATGACGGTTGCGTCCCGCTCTCCCAGCCCTCTGGCTGGCTGAGGCCTTGGAGATAGGGGTGACCACCAGTGACTCGATGGCTGTGCTAGGGTTGTAGGCTCGCAGCTTCACAAATGCACAGTCAATAACAAACACTACTCCATTGATAGTTATGGAGGTCTCCGCTATGTTAGTAGCAACCACCACCTGCGTGAAATACAAAGACACACCACAATACATTGGTGCACAAAGATAATATACACTGTATATGCACACACTCTTACTTTTTTTTTTCTACCTTCAAACACACTTTTCCCCTATAACGGGATGTGTTAATAAGGTAATGAGTCACATTCACCTTGCGAACTGTAGGGGGCACCCTCTCAAAGATCTTCATTTGCTCAGCGTAAGGTAGGCCAGCATACATGGGGAGAACCCTCATGTGTTTCTTCATGCCATATCGGGACAGTGACCTGGCCTGCTCCTGCAGAAGGGACACCACCTTCTCCACCTCTTCCTAAAGGGACAAGACACACATACTGGATGTTGAACCCATGTACAAACACATAAATCATAGTGATATCATTTATGTGTCAGTGTTGTTACATTGTAGTTTGGAGCCTAGTCAAGTTCATGGTCAAAAGAATTTAAAATCATTTATAGAATAAAAAGTTCTTAACAGGGATATACCATCACAAATTTTTTTTTTTTATTATTGTATTAAAATACAAATATGCAAAATGACCGGAAAACAAATGTGTCAAGAAGCTAACCTGGCCAGTCAGAAAAGCCAGGACATCACCATCATCCTCAGTCTCATGGATCTTTAGCACCGTCTCCACTGTGGCCTTCACATAGTCTGGAACAGGACTGAGATACAAGCCCAGCATAGGTCGCAGAAGTTAAAAATCACAGGTCAAATTGCTATTTGGCCCCATCTGTGACATTTCATTTGACTGTTGAGTGAAATACCTGACAGTGTAGAATACGTCAACTGGGAATGTACGTCCCTCAATAGAGAGAATTCCACAAGTATCCTTAGCAGGGTCGCCAGAATCATTCAGGTTGAAGAACTCGTGGAATTTCTAAAGTCAACAAAAGATCCTAGTGGTCAGGGAGCAACACCAACAACAATCAATTATACTCTCCTGTCTACCAACCCAGGCCTAGGTGTACAACTAAAAAGGATGTTAGAGTTGTCTAGCTTCAGCTGAGATCCGTGTTTTGTTAATATGTTTCAAATGTCAGGCCAGTATTGTCTGACCTAACGTCAGGTCAACACAGATCTAATCTCTCATTGTCTCTGTATATTTTCATCATATTGAAAAGAGAGAGAGGTACTGCAATCACCTTGGCATCCAGCGTGGCAGAGGCTACAATGAGCCTCAGATCCCTTCGCTTCTTCTGAATCTATGGGACAAGGACAGTGAAAGATTGTGGAGTCTTATACCTAGTAATCTACATTATAAAATAAAATAAAATAGAAAGGCACATTAAGTAAACAAATACTTCAAGGTCAAACTTACCTTCTTTAGTAAACCAATGGCTATGTCTGTATAAAGGGTCCGCTCATGTGCCTCGTCCAACATCAACACACTGAAAAGGACAATGAAAAACCTAAATGTACTTGGCTTTTCATATCACTCAAATGCACTCTCTTCATTTGAATACCTATATCGCTTCAGGAGAGGATCCGCCATCATCTCTCGTACCAACATGCCATCTGTTAAGAACTGATGGAAACACATTATGAAGCGTCTAATGGATGGACACGCACATTACGGAGCCATCTGAAGGCGCAAAGCACACACCACGCACAACACGGAGGCTAGGAAATACCTTAATCCGTGTGGCCTGGGGATCACAGCAGTCATCAAAACGAATGGTATAGCCCACCTCATGTCCCAGCAGAGCCCCCCTCTCTTCTGCAACACGATTAGCCACCTGCAACCGACACGCAGACACACAACCATTCAGATGCCTTGTTTTTTTTTGTAAAGAAATGTTTGTCTATTAAAATAAAATGTATCAGAAAAACTGTCTAGACATTGTGTAACTGCACCCCCAGCTCTGCGCCTGACTCCACCCACTACAACTCTGAAAAATGCATCAAGGAGCTGAGTGAGTGAGGGGAGGGGCTGAGAATGGGACCCCCATTAATATTAAGCCCACCGCGCTTCTACGTGCCACTGAGCTAGAGAATACGCCACTGTTCTTTTCCCCTGCGCGCCTGAAAACATTAGAGAATAAGCATTCCTGTGTTCTAATTGCACGTTGTGGTTGCTAATCCAAGGTAATCATTTTAAACGACTAATTGATCATTAGAATACCATTCTGCAATTCATATTGCACAGAACTTTATTTTAAAGAAGCAATAAAACTGGCCTTATTTAGACTAGTTGAGTGTCTGGGACATCAGCAATTCTGGATTTCATTGCAGGCGCAAAATAGCCAGAAAAAAAATACTTGCTTCTGAAGCTCAGACTATTCTTGTTCTGAGAAATGAAGGCAAGTCCAAGCGAGAAATTGCCAAGAAACTCAGTGTACTACTCCCTTCACACAACAGCGCAAACTGGCTCTAACCAGAATAGAAAGAGGAGTGGGACCCCACTCCCCCCGTATCTACAATAAAGTGTCTAGTTTGACAAACAGATGCCTCACAGGTCCTCAACTGGCAGCCTCACTAAATTACCCCACAAAACACCGGCCTCAACGTCAACAGCGAAGAGTCGAGTCTGGGATGCAGGCGTCCTAGGTAGTGGTAAAGAACAGACTGGCCAATAAGAAGAAAGTAGCACGCTGGGTAAAAAAGCACGGACACTGGACAGAGGAAGGTTGGAAAACGAAGGTCAGCATCCTGGTGTCCAAGACAAATTCCCCTTGGGGCAATAAATGCTATCACTATCCACCGTTGATTGAAACTACAATGATTAAGGCAGGTATGGGACGCTGGTCTGCTGACATCAGGAGAACACTTACAGAGGTAGCGGCTACACGGCGAGGCTGTGTCACCCCAATCACCTTGCCTTCTGCAGCCCAGCCAGCCTCCAGAAGGTACTGGAAGACATCAAGGGAAGTCATTAGAGGCACGGTAAGTTATTTTCGAGAATGCTTGCTAACGTCAAGCTCAAATCAATCTCCCTTCACAGCGTCGTCCCACGCATTGAAACGCATTGCTCTGTTGTTGTGAGCGGTGTTCTCCACTTTGTTTATGTTCATATTTACAAGGCCCCCTGGCCTTGTAAATAGAAGTACCACATTGTGTAGAAGTACCACATTCATTTTTTCAGCACACACAGACCAGTAACAGCGAAATATGAGGAGATATTTGATTAATTTGAGTCAGTGTATTAGTTTACAATTAGGTTGCAATAGCTGACTGTACCTTTAATAGGTGCTATGATAAACTCTGATGAAGCAATAGCCTTTACAGGACTGAATATCTCATAAGCCCCACTACCCCAGTTTCCTTTCTTTTAAGTGACTAGTTTCAGTCTGTGTTTTAAATAACTTTGTCTAATCTTGCAGCGAATTGTTAATAACTGGTAAGCATTTGTAATCATAATAAAACCGCCAACGGTCAAATGTTTCTTCCTTTCTACATAAATTAATCATAAAAATCACTGACACTGACTGGATGATGAATGGTGAGAGAACTTGAGAAATCCATATTTCAGGATGGCAGACTACTACTAAGCCCTACTACTAAGCCTTTACACAAGGTCATGTCTATTGACCATGGGAATTAGACCTCAGGAAGGGTTTCAGTTCACTGCTGGAAAGGTGGGCATTGCAGATGTATTTAGTTGATAAATGTAAACTTGAAAATACATTATGTTTAGACTCCTGAGTAGGCACATTGCACAAATAAAATGTTGTAAAGTAGACGTGGGAAGCTAGGAGACACGTGAGAGGTTGTTTAACTGCCCAAAAACAGGAGCCTTTTACTTGAACCCATAGTTACACCTGTAGCAGTTCTACACATCTGCGCTGCCGACACAGCCTCATCAGAATCAAAGACACAGTTACGGTAAAGGCTGGCTGTGAATTATGTCAAATGAGTTGCCCCTACAATGTATTATACCAACCTACCTGTGGTATCTGTGTTGTCTTGCCACACCCTGTCTCTCCAACTATGATCACGGTCTGGAAGCTCTCCACCAAGTACAATATGTTGTTTCTGTGCTGTAACATGAGATACACAAAATAAGTGTGCTACTGTGGTGTACAGGGTCAGAATTCTATGTGGGCCTCCTGCTTGAAATATGACCATGTTACACTGTGTAATGGGTAACGTGAGCAACCTTGAAAACAGGGAGTCTCTGTCGTTGTTTCTCAATGGAGAGGGCAGTATGCGGGTTGAATATGATTGGGGATCCAGTAGTCTCTGTTGTAAGCTCTCGCTCTTCTGAAATTCCGGGCGCCTCAGACCCTAGAAACGCAGTAATATATAGTGTAAGTAGCAGATATTGCTGCTATGCATTATTTCAAAATGCATTCAAATTATTCGACATTTGTAATTTTGCATTAGGCTACGCTACTTTCTGTTACGGTATATGAACGAACAAGATTATTGCGCAGATTGGGGGCATGGTGTAGTCAAATAGAAAGATGACGGCCATGGTTAGTGCAACTAGAATTTTGGCAAATAATCTTCTTCGCAATATGTGTATTAGCAGACTACCCATCGGTCTCTATATTTTAGTTGTATGGTACTGCTACCTTGACAGTACACACGATCCAATGCGTCCCTGCTCAAGCAGCGTGATCCTGAACTCACGTCTGAACTACGGTAGCGTCCTCGTCATAATACAGAAAATGACTGACAACCTTCTACTACAAATGCTAATATTGATGTTGGTATTCACATACATTCATACATTTGCATCGAAAAGCATTAATTTATAGTACTTACCCGGCTTCCAAAATTTCATCGTGGCGAGGGGAGCCGCCATCTTGGAAACTACGTCATATTTTATGTCGGTGACATCATTTTTTAAATCTACGAGCATATTTGAAATGTATGTTTATAATTACACAAAGACAAGTTCAATATCAAGTGATTTTGTAAACTGAAGTGTAACACAGACACATGAAATGTATAGCAGTGGGGTAATTTAATGTATTGCAAATAAATAACACCGAAACAATCAAAAAAATATGGAGGCTAAATAAAGCCCATGTTTAATATGATACCCAAAACATTGCATTCATAAAATACAACCATGTCAAATGCCATCTGTTCATCAGGTAGTATCATATTGCTTGTTATCTTTTAAAATGTGTTCACTATAAAATACTGAGAAGTATGTTATACCAAACAAGATATAACATATGTACAAATAAATCAGCATAATACAATATGGATTTTAAAAAATTAGATTATCGAATTTACATACTTTAAATTAATTTCAGAACATTAGGTAAGACATTGATCTGGAAGCTGTGTGAAGGAAACACTATTATAAATTATACTATATCCTGCCTATTATTTGACTGGTTAACTATGTCAAGACATTAAAATAAAATCATGGCATTGCAGATAAATGTTTCCATTTTAAATCCTTTTTGCACTTAAAAACATTCCTTCCTCCTCACTTTCAAAATGTTACCAATAGAGGTAATTATTAGGGCATAAGTAGTCAGTGTATTATAATAGCTAACAAAAGGTAAAGGGTAATCTACATATATCTTTATCAATATCAAAACAATTTGATATTGGTTTACCCCTGGCAAAAACAAACAATTAGTTGGTAGGTTCCATTGACTGTAAAATGGGAACATTTGTTATCCAATAAATCAACAGATAATTAGTGTTTCAATAAAACTTCCATTAAAATGCATTAAACGTGCATTTTATAATAGTAATTCGGAGGGGGCTAAAAATATACATTCAAGTGAACAAGCCAAAGTAACAATTTAGCAAGTGTACCAATAATTTGTATACATTTCTTCCTCAGTCATTAGGGTCACATTTCTCTCATAAATTAGGTATGCCATAATAATCACCAGCAAAATTGTTTTCCTTTCCTGTTATTTCATTAAGAAAAAAAATGTATAACATTACACAATGAAATTCTCTGCTAAAAATCAAATGACTCATTAAGACAGCAGAAAATGCCCTGTTGAAAACCAAACCAAGCATAGTTGTCTAACAAATAAGTCTCAGAATAACCATTCCATATTTAAATAGTGTTGGGTTGGGATTATGCCAGCAATGGGAGGAAGGAAACAACCATTTAGAAGTTGAATGCAAGGTGAATGGAAGAAACACTTAAGAGGTTTCTGATGATACAGTATTCAGCATGACGTTCTTGCAGGATCTTGTTATTGACACTACGATTCCCATAACAATAAAAGTCCTGTGTAGGAATGGTGACACTCCTCACAATGGAGTTCTATGCTCTGCGTCTTGAAATGTTACTTCTGCAGTAATGTTCATAGGATTAAATACCGATGCATTGCAGTCAGTCAGTCATAATGAAGAGCTGTGTAAAAAATTATCCACACCACCTGGTAGAGATAAATATAGAAAATTAGTTTCTTTTTAAATAACCCGCTTTATTAATAATAGTAAAAATGCATTGCCAAGCAAAATAAATAATTGTGTGTGTGTATGTATATATTTATTTTATATATAAATACAAATAGTGCTGTACCGACCAGAAATAGAGCAAAAGAGGTCATGAAGCCTTCTTTGGTTAGTTCCCATGTGCCGCCATATTCTTCCTCATCAATCTGCTGAAAACTGCTGAAGTAAACATACAGGACGCCAGCATTGATGATGCAGAATCTAGTGGGGAAGACAATGTTTGCATCATGCATGTTTGTATCATGTATAGTATGTCTAGTATAAAACATCTTAATTGACAACTTTTAAAATAAACTCAGCCTCAGAGCTCATTTGGGTGAATTGACTGTTGGTTAGAAGTTAAAATAAATATACTACAAAAGTGTGTGAGCAAGCATTGTGTGCCCATTTTAACACCTGAGAACAAGTTAAATCAGTCACCGACTCCAACACTTGTGTGTACCGGTGATATCCCAGTCCTGTGTGAATCTAACCTGACGTGTCAGAGGAATTGTTGCACCCAGGGAGCACACAGGGAAAACCCACACAGACACGAGGAGAACATGCAAACTCCACACAGAAAGGCCAGGACGACAAGGGTTTGAACCCGGGACCTTCTTGCTGCGAAGTGCTATACACTGGGCCACCGTATACCAGGGGGCAGTGTAAGTAAAGGAGACTGAGCAGGTTTTGAAGGGAGCAAGGGAGTCCAGAGAGGAGGAGGGGATGAGGACGAGGACGACGACAGAGAAGTGAGACAAAGGTACATGTCAATAACGCTCATGAATTCAGTTGGATTAATGTTTATTTTTGTTTCTGAATTTGATGGTGCATTTGGGTCATTCCTTTGGGAGGGGGGCAGATATTTCGAATAAGATGGGTTTGTGGTCAGATATGGGGAGGTGTCCCTCAGTAACATTGTCAGGAGAAACACCAGTGGCGCAGACTAGATATAGTATGTGGCCTTTTTTGAGAGTTGGGAAATTAACATTCTGGATGAAATCCATGTCATCAAGTAACATAAAATCAGCAGCGAATGAACAGTTATGTCTTGTGTCCTATCATAACCACGTTTCCTCAGGCCAGGTTAATGAGTATTGTTAAGGATTTAGAAAAGAAAAAAAAAACCTAACACACATTGAATCCTTGTGCGTCCTGCTTATGTGCAACTTTGCTTCCAGAGCCAAGTAACAATCGTTGCTTCTCAGCAACAAAATTATGAAAAGAAGACGAAAAAAGATGGAAAAAATGTAATTTTAGCAACTTACATGGCAATTCCCAGGAATCCTTTTAGTGGTGCAACTCCCCATATCACACCAAGGATTATTGCAATGATTTGTCGAATCCAGTAAATCACATCTAAAAACTCATCCTGTTGGAAGGCAATTAAAACTATGGTTAAAACAAATTAGTATGATGATGAGGTATCTAAAACATGCACTGGACTAGAATGCATTATCCTAATTTCACGAGTTAAAAGAAAATATACAATAACCTTTCATGGTAGGGAAAAGGAAGGAATTATGAGTATAAAATATTACACACAAAAATATACTGAATTTCTGCTGTAATGAGTCGCATTGAATAGTCACAATGTTTACACAGTATACAAACCAAGTAACGGTACCCTATAACAGATGCACTAAACATATGTTAAAGAATTAATTAACACATTCCATAAATCCATGTTAAATATATATTGCATTGTATGTTTAAATCACATGTAAAGTTTTTTAGTTCATATAATTTCCAATTAGCAAAACTGTTACTAAACGTGTTTCACATGGTTTGGTTTTATGTTATAGAAATAACTGTTCGCGGAACTTCACGCGATATCCAGGAACGTTAAGTAGCCAGAGACATGTAGAAGAGATCAATTGCTCATGTTAAGTAGCCAACTAGCTAACGTTAGTCGTTAGCATTGTGGCTATTGCTAAATATAAACACATTTTGACCGTGTTGTGTCCCGCCAGATTCATTAGAATTTCCCTGATCGTAAGCAAGCACAGCTAAACGACCTAATCAAAGAAACTCCCGACCTTGTCTTCCCAGACAGCACTGCTGTTGAATGCTTTGCTCCATGTGGACTGCTTTACACCCCCATTTACGAGATGGATTTCTTCTTTCCTCTTTGAACTGCTCGTCATTCTCTGATTTCAACGCAGGCCACAAATGTTGTATGGTTAGGCTATAACTTCAAAATGTTACGTCGCTCTAATAACAATTTTTATCACGAGACAAAGTTGTCAAATCTCAAAATATTCCAGGAATAAATGCTACACTCACTTCATTTGACAGTCGCCGACTGAAGTAGACCCATCTGATCATGCGCAGAATACAGTTTGACCCCAAACTTGAGAACCAATTACAGAGTGCGACGTCGCTCAAATGCTTTAGCAGATAATTCACAAATGATTGCAGTGCCATCTAGAGGTACACTTTTGAACTCTTGTTGTGCATAATTAACACAAATGCAATATATTCAACATACAAGCATACACAATGTACAATTGAAAGAATATGAAAGATATACAATCTATATAAATGTGCTGAAATAATAATGAATGTATGTATTAGAGCTAATTCACTGGCTATTATCTCACAATCTCAATACAGCAGGCAACTGATCAAATCAGTTTTATGAATATTGCCTCCAACAATGTAAGGCATAGCAGAAAAAAATATTCAGATATTGAAATGATACAATAATATACACAAATAATACATTAGATTGATTGTTTCCAGCCAACTAAATAATGATTTGATTTAAATTACTTGTGTTTCTTCTGCCCTAGATACATAGTAAGCAATTGTAAAAATATCTGCTTCTGAGTGAGTACCCTATGGCAGTGTTTTTCAACCTTTTTTGAGCCACGGCACATTTATTTTCTTGAAAAAATCCAGCGGCACACCACCAATTACTACATGACGTATTGTAGCCTAATACAGCATTAAAGACAATTTGGCATCTCAATTTGTTTATACTCACTCCTTAGAAACCTGGGCCTGCTTAGATTAACATAAAGATGATATCCCAATTAAGAGAGATTGGAAAATGTCCCAAGGCACACAAGTCGATCTCTCACGCCGTGGCACAGTGGGTAAAAAACACTGCCCTATGGCATTGAAGAGAGAGGTGTTTTTGTTTTGATCATGTTCAAATATCAACAAGCTTCCTCCAACATGACCTGACTCCAAAAATACCTTTAACCATTCCTTTGGGTTTCATGTCTCTGTTCTCCAAGAGGGGGCGTCCTTTAAAGTTAGTGTTTTCAGGAGAAGCCTATTTTGTCAGTTGTTTAGTTAAGTAAAGTATCATTGATTTATCTGAGAGGTGTGGCGTTACATCCTGTTGCATATAAAGGCTTTGTTGTGAATATTTGAAATTACAGTCTTGATGAAAGAGTTCATTAATCATGGGAGGCTGAGCAACCTGTAATTAGTGGGTGATTGAGATATAACCACTCCCAAACATAGAAAAATGAATTAATTAGTGACTATAGTATTTTCTGACCATACTGAATAAGTAAAATAATACATATACATTCCTATGTTTAGTGGGTAAACATTCTCTTGAATGGCCACCTGGGGGACATCTGGGTGAGTGAAGTATAATAAGGTAACTGAGAAAGAATGTATCTGTAAAAGTGAAGTAATCAAAAACTTGACTACACTACGTCCCTTTACTCCTGCTGATGTATTTCCATCTACAGTAGCCTAAGTGACGATAGGATGCCTGACTCACAGCCTCTTCACTGTGGAGCTCTCACGCCAACTCGAAGTCTCGACCGTCAATGACGTTTGCATCACGTGTCTGTCTCTTCCCTCGGTACGTACGTCGTATTTTCCTCTCCACTCTGCCTGCTTAATGCTGAGAGCCATTCGAAATAAACAAGTGCAAGGGGCCATTGTCAGACCCTGGTCCAGTGTCACGATTATCATCAGTCGATTATTAGAGCGTTAACACCTAAGTTGGCATCAATAACGCCCAAAGCTCACGTCATTTATTGGCTTAAGTGAGGCCACGTTATTGTAAAGTTTTCCTGCGCCGCATAAACTGTTAACCCTGGACAAACGCAGGTGAGTGGGGTTTTATGATATTTTTGTGAGTGTTACACCTTTCCAAAGTTGTTTCAGCTATTGTAGCCTACCTTTTGCGGGCTGCGCTAAGCAGTGTTGGCCAGCTGCATGTCGCTCGCTTAAAATGGCGACAGCGAGGGGGGCGAGTAGTTTAGGGGGCTTGCCTTTCCTCCACTCGGAATTGGCTACATTGTTTTAAATATATAATGTGGACATCTTATTAACTTATCGCTCACTCCACGTAACTTGAGCGCAAGATTTTAGCAAGCTATCATTTTCAAGAATGATCACGCTGCGCTCACGCACCAGTGTCGAGGCACTTTGTCTTTGTGCTATCTCAATAATTATACCGCTATTTTCATAATGTATAGGATTGTTTACATACGTTGCTCATATCCGTGTTGCGTGTCGGTATATATAACACAGAAGCCTGTATTGTTTTATCATAAATACTTGTCACAGTTTTCACATCTTCCATCAATGAGCAAGTTGTAGCCTACCGTAAATCATTTCAAGTTGTAAATAATGCTTTAATTCGCTCAATAGGCCTGCCTATGTAGAAATTAACTAACATAATAACATGTATTCAAATGTTTGTTTTTTATTTTGAAATGCTAATCCCAATAAAACATTAGGAGGAACATTTCAAAATATTAATCAGACGTTGTTATCTAAATATATTTATTATAGGTTAAGTTAAAGTATGCATATAACATTTAATTTAATGTAAATATTTACAGTTTGTTTAACAAACCGGAAATCGTTTTTGTGTTGTTTCACGTTAAATTAAATATATGTCAACAGTTGCCCATGTTATTTATCTTCTAATGAATTTGCATATTCAGGGATTAGAGCAAAGATTTTCCAGACAGCTAATTTGTGTTTGATGTCCATGTGACTAGATTTGCAACTTAATCCATCAAACCTATTCATCAACCATGTCACAACTAACCCTTGACATTTAAACCAGTTCACATACTATTGTTATAGCTCAAAGGCAGAATAACACTTGAGTGGCTGGGCCATTGTATGTGGCTAACTGCCATCTTTTGGGGATTTCAAATATGTCAGATCATTAATGAGGTTGAAGCAGTTGAGCATCTTGCTGAATGTCTTTCTTACTGTCCCTCTCTCTCTAGTCTCTCCCCCAAGTTTACATCAGCCTGATTGCAAAGGAGCCCCTCCCCTCACCCCCAAAATGTGATGTTATACAGGATTTATTAATTTGAGGCTACAATAGTGTTGTGGAATAATAGTTTGGCCTGGTGTCATTCTTGCTGTGATCCATGGTTTTATTGTCCTTGTTTATTTATTGGTGTATTAGAGTCTTAATGGGTGTGCTTAACTTTTCTCATATGAGTTATCAGCCATTTGTTCTCATCATAATAGCCTTATCTCTCCCAATCTTGGTTTAAGTTAAGATAGAAACCAGGTGATCACTATGAAGGTCCGGTTCCAGAATGATTAACCTAGCCTACTAATCAACAGATTTTCTTGCTGTTTGTTGAGGAAGCTAGGCATTGTCCAGGTCTGCATCCAGAGCTAGTAGGATTGGGACAGCAGCAGCAGCCTCTTGCTCTGCCCGGCTGGTTAACAGCTTGTGATGTCAGCCATTTTAGTTTGGACAGCACAGAGCATGGTGCTCCGCCATTTTTCTCTCCCTCCCCTCTGTAGAACCCAGTTTTAACGCCTGCACTGCCAGTGGCCACAGCAAAGCAGCCTCTTGCAACCCACATAAGCAACCGCTCCCTAACCTGAGAGCTGCCCAAATGGGCTCCAGCAACAGATGGGACCACACTGTTTGAACCATCATCAGTGAGGCCTGCTTATTGTTGCCATAATCAGGAAAATGTGTCAGTTGAGTTAACAACAAATGAGTCAGATGCTGGAGTTGATGGATGGGGGGGGATTTAGGAGTTAAGGTTTCGACAAGAGCATAGGATCAGTACAGATGAAGAAATGGCGAGGGATATATTGATGGCGTAGGAACTGTGAATTGGTCCGGTCGGTGGTAACAGTTGGTGTCGGGGTTATTGCTAGAAATATAGCACGCCTGGTATGTCTGAAAGAGCCCTGTTTTGTGTGCCCTTGCTTACTTCGCCCATAACAACCCAGCAAGCCCTCCCCCCCCCCCCCACCCCCAGCCACTCCCCCATCCCCCTCCCAGTCAAACTCCTGAGCCATGGGGAGCACAGAACGGAGCTCTAGCCCAGGCAGTTGTCTGGACAGAGAGTCGGGCACTGTTACTGTTGAGTGAACAGGAAAGGACGCCGTCGGCTCTGGCCAATAACGCGTGCCCGGGATGGCGACCACACCTAGCTAGCAGGCGTGAAGGCGAGCAAGAGGCACTGAAATAGGAGCAGGGTAGGGACTCTCCAATCACCACTCACAGGGGTGTGTGGAAAAAACAAGTCCTGCTAGGAGCCAGGGACTGGATGGCATATGATGTGGTGGTGGGGGGGGGTGGGGGGGGTTGCTGTGTGTGTGCGTGCGTGCAGGAGTGTAAGCGTGTCTGCACACACATGTGCTTTGGAGAAATGAGCTGGTGGGAGAAAGTGTGTGTGTGTGTGTGTGGGGGGGGGGGGGGGGGGGGGGAGG
>JAODLL010000022.1:2218948-2232027 GCA_026546735.1 Forbesichthys agassizii | reverse complement strand
TCCCCCCCCCCCCCCCCCCCCCCCCTCCCCATCTCATTTTCACCAGGTAATGATTCCTCTGAGCAGTATCCCAACCTATAGCGCTTCCATGGACTCTTCATCTTTCCTGAAGACCTCCTTCAGTAAGTTCCCCTACCCCACCAAGGCTGAGCTGTGCTATCTGACTGTGGTCACCAAGTTCCCAGAGGAGCAGATCAAGATCTGGTTCACAGCCCAGAGGCTAAAGCAGGGCATCAGCTGGTCCCCGGAGGAGATCGAAGAGGCCAGGAGGAAGATGTTCAACACCATCATTCAGACGGCGCCCCCTAGCAGCCACAACCAGCGGCAGACCCAGAGCCACCAAAGCCAAGCCCAGCACACCATCACAGTTCTGCCTGCCTCTCTAGGGACGTCCGGACTCCCCCACATCCTTCAGAGCTCCCTAGTTAGCCAGCCAGGGGTGATCGTCACACAACCGGTGATGGCTAACGGCATCCAGGTCAGCAGTGCTCCCATGGCGCTAGCCGTCACGCCCAAACCGCAGGCTGCAGCTCGGCCCATGATGCAAGCGCGGCCTGCTGCCGCCCTGGCGGCAGACAAGGGCGTCGGCATGGTGGTGGGAACAGTGGGAAGCAGCAGCAGTGGCATCAACGTCATTAGCAGCTGTAACAGCAGCAGCAGGAGTGGCAGAGCGAGCGCTAGCAGTATCATCAGCGTCAGTAGCAGTCAAGCCAGTGTCATTAACCTTAGTCTCGGGAACAGCATCCATAGCAATAGCAACGGCAAAATCGGCGGCGTCAATGGCAAGCTTAGCAGCGCTAATGCCGATAGACACGCGGAAAGCATTAGCGACGCCATTGCCAGTGACGCCAATAAGAACGTTAACGTCAGCAGGGCAAACGACACCAGCAGCACTGTTAAGGGCGGCGACGACGACAACAAAGGTGCCGCTGATGTTAAAAGCGCCACAGAGAGCCGGCCTAGCGTTGTCGGCACTAAAAGCCCCGGCAACGGACAGAAGAGCAAGGACTCTAACAGCGGCGGCGATGACACAGCCACCGTTGGCAGCAGCAGCGCAGGGAGGGTTTCCACCACTGCTCAGCCCTCTTCCCCAGCCCCCACGGGTGACGTTCCGTCCCTCATGCGAGAGACGTCTTCCCCTTCCCCCCATTCAAGCGGCACCCCTGGAACCCGGAGCGCCCCCAATGCTCTGCTGGACGCCAGCTCCTACAAGGGCAAGAAGTCTCAGGAGCAGCTCAACACGCTGAAGGACAGCTTCCAGGTCAACCAGTTCCCCAACCAGGAGGAGGTGGACCGCCTCATCGCCATGACGGGGCTGACCGTGCGCGAGGTCCGCAAGTGGTTCAGCGACCGCCGCTACCACTTCCGCAACCTCAAGGGCGCGCGCTCCAGCACGGGCGGCCAGACGAAGTCGACCGGCCAGGCCGCGGCGGACACCAGCTCGGCGGCCGCCGCCCCCCTCGCCTACGGTGCCTCCGCCCCCACCAGCGGCGCGACGCCCATGGACCTGTCGGAGAGCGGCGCCAAGACGCCCCAGCAGAACACTGCCCCGCTCAGCCCCCCGCCCTTGCGGACCCCCACCTCCCCCACCACACCTTCCCGCCGCCCGCCCAGGCCCCCCTCCCCGGACTTTACTGCCATCCGCTACAAGGAGAGAGAACCGCACCAGGTGAGTAGCCTCTTGTGTTGCTTAGTGAGCCTTACGGAGGATCACTTTGCTACCTACGCAAAACAACAGCCGTGCGTGCATGCATGCACTGGCCCCTTGCATGTATTTTTACAATAAGCAAAGGGGGAAAAATCATTATAAAGGATATTTAGTGGTATAAAATAAATGAAAGCGCTTTGATTGCGTTGGCTGAGAACGCAGTGAGCACCAACCTGTTCCGGCCACTGTCTTTGTCAGAGTGTTTGGAACACAGTGGACGCCATTACAATAAAGGCTTTTTTCATTTTCACAACAATCCCACGAGTTCCTTGTCTTTAGCGCTTTTATATTTATACCACTAAATGCCCTTTGTGGTTCTACTGTTCTCTCTCAAGAGCACCTTGTTTTTACCCGTGGAATGCCTAAGGCACTGCCAAGACTGTGTGTGTGTTTAATTGCCACAGAGATCCATTGTTTTCTCTGCCCTAGGTAAAGGCCCTAGAGGCCAGCTTTGCCCAGGACCCCGACCTCCCGGGAGAGGAGGTGGACCGCCTGCGCACTGAGACCAAGATGACGCGACGAGAGATCCACGGTTGGTTTGCCGAGAAGAGGAAGAGAGCGGCGGCTGAGAGGAGGAAGGAGGAGGAGGAGGCCGAGCGGGTGGCGAGAGAGGCGGAGAAAATCCAGCCCAAGCAAGAGGAGAGCAAGGCCGCCGAAGGCGTCAGGAAGGACGACGAGGAGGAGAGACAGAAAGAGGATGGTTCGGGGGAGTTAAAAGTCAACCCCATTAAGATCAACCTGAAGATGCTTAAAGTCACAGAGGCCAGCGGTAAACTGGAAGGCGATGGGTCAGACGGCACTGCCGCAACTCCTACGCCCTCCCCGGGCCCGACACCGTCGGCCACCACCCCCAAGTCGTCCCAGTCCCACTCGACCAAGCCCCCCTCCACCACCAAGCCCTCGCCCATCAGGGGGAAGAAGAGCTTGGAGCAGCTGCACCTCCTTAAGCAGGTGTACGCACGGACCCAGTGGCCCAGCGCCGTTCAGTACGACGAGCTGATCGTGGGCACAGGACTGCCCAGGCCGGAGGTGGTGCGCTGGTTCGGTGACTGCCGCTACGTGCAGAAGAACAGCCTGTTAAAGTGGCTGGACGCCTACCAGAACATGGCCCTGGACGAGGACATCCAGAAGGGGGACGGGCACATCCTCCAAGCCCACCTGGATGCCCATGGTACCCTGGAGGAGTCACAGGTAACCAGCAACAGTCCGCTCCGAGCCGTAATGCACACATCATTCTAGAAATAAGTATTGGTGCTTCTCAACAATAAGGGTGCTAAGGATGCTGGTGTTTTGGACACATTTTGCCCCCTTTTTGAACAGTGCACAGCTGCTAGTTTATGGTCACTTGATGTGGATAACAAACCTTCCAGTCACATTATGGAATACCGTATCATTTTGAATTGCAAAGAGACAAACAAATACAGTTAAGCTGGTTAATATACACACTGGAAAAGCAACACTTCATGAAACTTTTCCTCTTTTAAAGTTGCGTATAGATGTGTTTTTATTCATTTATGTGTCACTTAACACTTAATGTATCTGTTTGTCTTGAAGTGGCCTATCCTGATAGAAAGTCTCCTTCACACATTTAATAGTGAGTTTAAATGTTTACAATACTACTGTTGCGTTTGCGGCACATTAGCAGAGTTTGTCCAGCATTCCGTTGAACATGAAGGGATTACACAGGCTCATGAAGCTAATCCTGACTGTATGCCAGGTACCAGAGCTAGCTCAGTCTAGCGGGTTAACGGAGGACCTGGTGCGACGCTGGTTCTCCACGAAGACCACCTCTCCACCCCAGACTGAAGATACTGCTGCTGACACAACAGGGCCAGACACACCTGACCCACCACCAGAACTACAAACCGGAGGATCTGAGTCCTCGCCACCGGAACCCCAGCTGGACAACGCAGAGGGCGACAAAACTGTGAATCCTTCCAAAGGTGAGTCTCTCGCGTGCGTGCGTGCGCGTGCGTGCGCGTGCGTGCGTGTCCTAGCATTTTCCTAGCAGGTTAGACAACTGTCTACACACTGAATCTTTGCCAGGTCAGTAGTCGTTTATTTATCTGGCTTGCTTGTCTGTGCATGGTCTGTTAAGTGTTGAATCACTGCCATGGCTACATGTACAGTAATTGCCTGTCAGGCAACACATTAAGGCAGGGCATATTCACACACATAAAGGGGTTATCATTATTACAGTAGGCGTTATAGGGCATGCCATGACAGGCAGTTGTTTTGAGTATCTTTATGAACGATGCTATATGCCGTTTAGCCACCTCGTGGTTATATCACTTTATTTACAAATGTTAATGAATCCTATGTATTCATTCGTGCGTTTTGCTACAGGAACAGATTGAAGGTGGAAGCAGCCCTATTGTGTGGCGACGCAGGTGGTCTGTGACTTGGCCGTTTCAGCAGAGGGACGGCAGATGTGACTCGTAATTGGATCACTGGAAATGGACCTTGAAACCCCTGCTGCCGTGAGGTCGGCTTGCCCTTCCACCCGTCTCCACTAACCACTATGTAAGATGGACACCTTAGTCGCCACAACGACCCCCCCCCCCCACCCTGTGTCGTCTACCTTCCACACACACCATCCACCCACACGCGTGCACTACTTACTGCTCTTTTCCGGGGGGTGTTCTAGTTCCGACTGAGGCATAGGACTGGTTTGAGGAGGGAGGGGCCGACAAGAAGAGTACTGACTGCGCTTTCTCTGCTGCGGCGTGAGACTTAGAAAAGCATAGACTAGAGGAGGGGGCGGGGCAAGGAGAGTACTGGTTGGGATTGAGACCTCAGCAGATGTTAAGAACAGCAGTGTGGGGCTGGGAAGGGGGGGGGGGGGGGAGATGCAAATCCTGACTGGACAGATATCGACCAAGTTGGCTCTCGTGCTGAGACGCTCCGTAGGATGTTTAGTTGAGGAGTACGGGAATACTGCACAGCTCTTTGTTACAGGGTGCTTGCCCAGGCCTTAAGAAGTACAAATAAATGGATACATTGTCATTTTCCTACTTTTTCCTGTCCTGCTATGATGCACTCATCCACTTTGATTTCACGCTTGCGGCCTACCTTGAATGTGCTGGCAAGGCTATTTATGTTGCATTGTGTGTTATATCACAGCGCTGGTGTTCATACTCAAATGTTACTGGAAACCATGCACTCCCTTTTCTAACTTGTTTGTGTGGATCGTGATGCTGTAGATAGATATGTGAAGCATTTCTGTAATGTCATCCAAAGAGGGCAAGCACCCTTTTCTCTCTAAACAGAAAAATAAAAGGACAAGTAAATGTTTGTTTAGCATTAATTGCTACTTTACGTCACTGAAATGTGAGTATATTTGTTTTTATGGAACTTTGTAATACATATGACTGGAAAATAACTGTTGTACCAGAGTTCCATAAGGTTAGGCCTGATGTATACTTTTTACAGATGTTATTTGCAGAATAAACAAAATGTAACTATTTGTTTCTTTTTTTATGGCCAAGGCATGCAGATGTTCTTAGATATACCGATGAACCTGTCCTTACTTTTCAGTTGTGCGTTAGTCTCAACACATCGAGACATATATGGTCTAGCTATAATCATGTAATGTTTCAAATTAATGTCTTTGTATTATTCAAGAATGAAATATAATTATACCAGCCATAGATATATTTTGAACAAGGTTCGATATGCCCTCCAATGGTTGACGTGAGCAGGTGGTACACTTAAGTTGCATTCATGGGCAATGCCTATAGATGCAAAATACAAGAACATTTAATGGGGACAAAGTACTAGTTGAATAAGTACTTTTAATCATCAGGCTTGAATATGTTTTATATGAAAGGCAAAATTAAAATGAAATACTCTCCTCCATATCTTAGGCACATTACAGAAAGGCATTTGTAACTGAAATTGAAAACAAAACTTTTAACAGGCTGTGTGAACCAACAGAGAGACAGGCACATTGACAGAACAGCAGACAGGTTAGCAGCAGGAGCTATGCAGCATTTGAGGGAGTACTCTCCAAACTACAGCTTTAACGCTAACGGCCAAAGCACTTGTTGGCTACCAGCGAGTTTAGATTTTAAAAATAAATGTTATAAAGATAACAGTTTTAACCTGCCTTATTTGAACTAAATCTGCACAATGCAGGGGGAAAATGCAGCCTTACTGTTGCTTGACTGAGTGAGAAATGTATCAGATTATAATTATAATGGATGCAAATGGTTTCCTCACCGGTTATGGCTTAGTGTCTTCTAGTATTTTCTAAACACTAGATTAGGTAAGAGAATACTGTAAAATTAACCTGAAAAGAACTAGGCCATCACAAGCTTTGTTTTTGCTCCACAAAGGCAAAAACCTCAAACTAAAAACATGTTTGTAAACAGCTTACATACCAGAAAAACTGGGGGTTAATTATCCTCAAACTATTTATAAAAGAGGCATCCAGATGTCCAAGTGACACTACTTTATGTGAAGTACCTTACATAAAGTAAAGACAATATGAAAAGTTCAGAATATTTCAAGTGTAACTGCACCCTAAAATGTTTGAGCTGTAAACGAAGTAATATGATTGATCTGTGATGAGACAAATCAATGCTGGTGTTAATATTGACAAAATTCCCGTTTTTATCCAAATCTGCATTTAATGGGCTGAAAACAGCTTCACGTCATATCCGTTAAAAATCACCCAGGACCTGGCTGGTTTTCATCTGTACACTTGGTACGCTCATACGTCATCAAATTCAAATGTTAACAGGAGTCCCCCTCTCAGCCCCTTCACACATTTTTCAAAGATGTAGTAGGAGGAGTCGGGCTCAGATCTGGGGTGCAATTACACTTTAAATTAAGCTGTACGTTAGATGGCGACTTGAACTATCCTATTTTCTTGCAAAGACCTACATTTTTGTATTTTGAAAGGCATTTATTTCTGACTTGCTTGCTGTGCAACTTCAGTCCTAATGCATCTGGAAAGCAATTTGGTGCCCCATGAAACACACTTTCTTTATAACTTACACAGGCATTTCACAATCATCCCATTTGGTCACTCTTAGTAAACAATACTGAAGCTGAATGCTTCTGTTCTATGCCACATAACTACAACAACCTAACGCAAACAGTGGAGGCCTCCATTAAACACCACAAAGCCACTTTAAATGGAAACATCCATTACACTCAAAAACACATTTTTCTCAAACAAAGCAAATGTCATACGGTAATGGCAGTCCATAATCATTTGGTTTATATGGCTTGGATTTTTATACAATAGTTTGTTTAAATCAAACCCTGTATTAATAAAAAAACACTTCCAATGATTGATAATTACATAATGAATGCTGCAGTAGTTTTTTTTTTAAATGTCCAATTAACTATAAAATATGTGCAGTTAACATAATTTTGTCACATATCGAATGTATGCTTTTGCAAAAAACCCATTAGGCTGCCATTTAGCTCTTTGGAAATTTGAAGGAGACTTATGGAATGTCAGGGGTTACATGTAGTAGCCAATATCTATTAAGAGCACTATCCATCTTTCTGTCCTGTAGTGGAATGTAACATCATCCACCTTGACCACCACCTTATGTAGGAAAACAGTTACCGGTGGTCCTGCCGCTAGACACTGTTGGGTTAGCAGCCCTCATACACAAAAACAATTGTTAGTGAGAGATCTCAATGAGTTGACTTGACTGGTAAAGGCACCTGCAACGCAGGAAAGCGGAATGACGTGTAGTTTTATAGAATGCAAGAAGACATTTAAATATTTTGAAAAGTAACAATGGCTGAGAATGTGTGTGCATGTTAATGGTGCATGTGTTGCTGACTGCTCTTCGGCGGCATATTTACGATGGCTTTAAAAAGAAAAATGTTTTTTTTACAACACACCGAATCACGCCAGGATTAAGGTGTGCGAGGGGATGCCCAAATTACTCCGCAAAGCACAGATTAAAAACAGCCAGAGAGCCCTCGTGTTTAACACATTACATGTAAAAAAGCTATCACATTTGTATGTTTAAAAAGGTTTAAATAATAACAATAAAAAACAAAAAAAACATGAAGACAGGAGCTCTTTGAGAGCAAGTCAGCTGCTGCTGTTGTCTCACCAACAGCACAGCAGGAATAAATATATATGAATATATACGTCAAAGAGGGAGGAGCAAAAAAAAACAAAAAAAGAATAAACACCTTAATTAACCTGGAATCATTACTCTCTATCCCTCTTAAGACTCCAAAATAAACGATTGTTGCGCTTGCCGCCAAACACAACCAACAGAACTAAAAATGCCCCATTCACTGCTAGTCCAGGGCTGGAACTTTCAACCCTGCCTTTGTTCTCCTGTTATGTCCTCTTCTACGTCCTGTCCGCAACCGACCGCTTCCCCACAGTCCCCTCCCTCCCACGCCTGAATCTCCCCTCCTCTTCAGGCTGACGGAGGTCGTGTCGGTGGGAAAGGCCACACGGGGAACAGGACGGAGGAGAAGGGAGAGCTTCCTGAAATGTAGGCCAAAGCGGTGGCGGGTGTTTCCATGGAAACAGTGTTCACAGCAGTCAGTGACATCATCGGTACGGAGAGAGGCGACTGGTAAAAGGGGGAGGGAGAACGGGGTGGTGCGCCGAAACTGGCCCGCCATTGGTCACCGACGCTACACACGATTGGTGTGCGACACCCTGAACTCATCCAGAGGGGACTGGTAGCGAGCCTCGAAGGAGCCCTCCCTGCCCCTGTAAGCCATGGCCTGGGCCGGGGACTGGGGCAGGGGAGACATGCTGGACGAGGCCGATGACGTGGAGCCCGAATCCACCAGGCGCTCGCGGCCCCCGGCCTGGGCGACGGCTGCCACGGACGTGGCTCCCGTCCCCAGGAACGGGCTGAGAGCATCTCCGTTTTCATCCTGGCGGAGGCACAACAAAATGTTATTCTCCACAACGCCACAGTAAGGTGTACAGACAAGAACCAAAATGCTATCGGAGCTCTAGTGTCACAGAATGGTCTGTTCTAAGTGCCGAAGCACTTGAGGAAGGATGATGGCTGCTGTGCTACTCAAGGTCACACATCCAGCTCTGATGCCCAGTGTGTTAAAACGGAAGGCTTTTAATTAATTACACTGGCAGCTGCTACATATCAACATACGTAGTGTCGCTTTGGATAGATCTGTGCAGAGCCATGGAACGGAAGTTCTATTCTTGGTTCATGGAGAGGCAAAACCTAGCATGTCAACATAGTTTCAGGGAGTGTCAATAAATGCACCAATTTACATTTAAAATAGAATGTATAGGGTACTTTCAGTATTTAGGCTAACTTCCGGGAACTGTTTTAAGGCTCAGTCAAAAAAAAAAAAAAAAAAAACAGTCCATTGGAGTGAACGGAGATGACACAACTCTCTTCACATGGCTCTGGATGTGCGTACATGGATCAAACAGTAAACTCACCGTGCCCCTGAGGATGTCCATGTGGACCAACAGTGAGGCCAGCTCCAGATCCTCATTGAAGCTGTTTTTAAGAGGGACTGACCTGTAACCTGGTCACACAGAGAGAAGAGGTTAAAATAGGGAGCAGACCTCATTACAACTTAGACTCTTTTCAGGCTATGCTGCGATCCTATTTGTGTTTCATTGGTACCCGTCTTGAGGCTGTTGATGGGAAAGGTGGCCTGAGCCAAGAAGTTCTGGTCACTGAACATGTCAATCTCGTACACCACGAAGCGCAGGAAGGCAAAAGCAGAGTTGCTGACCGTGAAGCTGAAGGGCTTTTTTGGCCATGTGGGGTTCAGACCATTGTCGGCTTTAGAGAGAGAGAATTATAATACATATCTACATTACATGTCTGCTACAGAGAGTAATAATGATAACATTAAATATTGTCTACTTGAGAGATTTACTTTTTACCATTTAGATTTTTTACTTTAGAGATGGTCAGATTTAAAACAAAGTGAACATTATATCCTATAGTCTGCTGTAGAAAGAGTAAACATTCCATCATTAAATATCATTGTCTGCTTGAGAGAGTAAAAATGATATTCTATAACATTAAATAGTGTATGTGTGCTATTATGCACAAATGACTAGTCATATCTGACAAAAACAGGTGTAACCTCCAGCAACAGTTTCCACATTGCATTAAATGAGGGACTGTAAACACACATTACATTGAACACATGGGCATGTTGTTTGAACAACTTCCTGTTTTGCTAGGCTGAAACAGGAAAGTATCCACAAGGGGGTTTGTCACAACGCGCTCCTTGACGTGCAGGGTTCAAAGGGCTGTGCTTCTCACCTTCCGAGTCAGTCTTCTGCTTGGTACTGTCATACTCCGCGCCACACACCTCCACCTCTATGAGGGGACACACGATGCCTCGTCCATGTTTTGGCAGGTGACGGGCGCCCAACACCTACAGACGGAACGAAAAGACCACTCGTGAAGCTAGCACAGAGCTAGTCTCAGCTCGTTCCGTCCATTGGCACTATGTTGCACAAGCGTCTGAGACTGTACATATAGTACAGTATATAGTCGATATTCATTGGCTGTTAGCATAGTCACTGAAGAAGTATATCTGTAATTCCAGTGTGATGCTGGTGTAGTGCTTAGTTGACTAATTTCAGTTAAATGTATTTTAAACAGTAACTCGATTTAAAATACTTGAAAACAGCTAGAGTTGTCCACCAGAGCCACAGCCTCCCCCTCCCCCCTCCTCCCACACACACACACACACCTCTATCTTGAGAGTGACCGGCTCTAGGCCGCGTAGCGTCTGCCTGTCGAACGGGTCGAAGGCGTCGTCTCTCATGATGGGAGGCTGGAGGACGTAGCCGCTTCTTCCGTTTAGCATGAACAGGGCCTGGTTCATCTGCATGGGCTTGTCTGCACAACAAGGGAGAGTCGATTGCACCACAAAGGTTGAACACAAGCGGCGCTGACGGACGCTCAACCAAACGAACACGTCGGCCGCCCCTACCTGCTGTCTGGAAGTTGAGTGCTACCAGCTGGGAGCCACACAGCCACATGGGCAGAGGGTCGTAGTTAGAGGAGTCCAGCCTCTGGCCCCGGGGGTAGATCCTGGACAGCTGGAGCCTGTTGTACTGCAGGAATTTCTTCCCTTTCATCTTGTTGACGTACTTCTCCGCCTTGGTCTCGGGGAAGGACGACATGTCCCGGAAGCAGGCCCGCTCCGTGCCGATTTCTGCGTGTGGCAAACGGGGGGAGGGCGAGTCCGCGTTTAGTGCACGTGTCGGCAGGGTTAGTGTGCACGTTCGCGTCATAGCTTGCTATCAATTGGCCGATCCCAAGCCCCGCCCCTTTTTGCCTGTCCTCCAAAAACAGTTGGGCATTTTTTTGGAACGGACAGAAACGCCTTCAACTGTCAACGTTTCCGGCTATGCTATCTTGTCCAACACAGTTACAGTAACTGTACATCGGTCAATTCTTTAACCCAAACCTTCTGTTAAGCTATGTGTGCCTGTGGTAACTGTCCAGATAGTAGTCTTGATCCAGGCAAACAGTGTTGTGCAACCAATGTGCTATAGGGGTCAAGATAGGGGTCAAGCCTTACTGTCCTCGTCGAAAGGCACAGGTCTACAGTAGATGACGAGGTCGGACAGTTCCAGTGCAATCTTCTTCCTCCTCTCCATTATCTTCCCTTCCTCCAGCTAGGCAGAGGCACACGGCAGTTAAATTGATGACAAATCAAGACAAACAACAGTTTGTACACACTAGAGGTCGGTCAAGGTCAGAGCGCTGGGCTTGTGTTACCAACTCCCACTGGGTCCCCCCACCCCCGCCCCAGAGGAACCTCTACTGTCTGCCGCGTACGTAGCCTTACCTTGGCCTCCGAGGTCATGGTGACCTCGCGGATCTTAGCCACCCACTCCATGAGCTCCTCCTTGCTGCTGGCAGCAATCTCCAACAAGTGGCTGGGGTCCCGCGGAGAGGTAGTCAGCATCAGGGAGAAGACGTGAGGCCTGCTGCCTTTCCCTTCAGGACGTACAGCTGAATATGGGAGAACAGTGGAGACGGTGCGGTGCCATTAGGTGTTAACGTCACAGTTGTCAAGTCAAAGGAAGGGTCATTCTCGAGAACACCTGCCGACTTCGAGCTCAAATCAAAACAGCGTGCGCCGCCTCACACATCCAAATGCATTGTGAAGCAAAGCATAGTGCTTGGATACGAGTGGTGTCCGCCACTTTGTATATGCTATATACTATTTAGGGAGCCAGGGCTGTGTGGAAGTATCAGATCATAATATATTTGATATTTGTTGAATTTGACAAAATGTGTATTAGCTTACATTTAGCTTGCAATAGATGACAATACATTTCCCTAAATATAAACATTTAAATAGCATATGCTGATTGAAGATTCAATAAAAGGTAGTTCTGTAAAATCTGATCGTATGTATTATAGTATTAGAACGCAGGGGTGGTTGACAACAGTTAGCAGAATGCAATTCAGTACCATCTCCACTAGATGGAGCCAGAGAGCCAGTGAGAATAACATGCTGATCATGTATTGCAAATGCTTGCAACTTCAAAAACGGTTCTGTGCCGTAAATCAACATTACATGTTATACCTCTCAGTGAAAGAAAGTCTAAGGTCTATTGATGTAGTAAGCATGGCTCAGAGGGAAGGCACAGTAGCATATGCATATACAGTTAATGGCCATTTATTGACTGGACATAGAAAGGCTAGTATTGGCAGATAAAGTGGAGAGTGAAAACAATTTGATCGTTTTGTGAGGATATAAACAAACAGTGTTTGTCCTCTGGCAAGGTGCTCTGCAGACCCTGGGGCACAACAGTATGAGGAGGGAGCGGCTCACCAATCTGACAGGAAGACACGTCAAAACTTCCTCTCAGCAGATCTCCCAGTGGGCTGTTCTCAGTCTCCTGCTTGACATAGAGAAGAAAAGTGAGGAGATGGATACAAATGAGCAATGGTCCACACCACACACATGCTAAGCTGTTACAGTATGACCAACTAACTACAGATTAGAAATAGTCACATTCATTGCAGTGCATACTAGGATAGTAGTGTGAGACAGGCCCATATAACTGGATCCTGGACACCTGAATTAACAAGTACATACTCGTCCTTCAACGTGACTTCTGAAACCCCACCAGCCCTGTAGGTTTACATTAAGTGACTCCATTCTGAAACCATTATGACTAACAGGTTAATGATGCAGAGTAACTAACACATCTACTAAGCTGACTGAATTCTCCATCCATCCATCTTCTTCCGCTTATCCGGAGTCGGGTCGCGGAGGCAGCAGCTTCAGCAAGGGACCCAAACTTCCCTTTCCCGAGCAACATCATCAAGCTCTGACTGGGGGACCCCGAGGCGTTCCCAGGCCAGTGTGGAGATATAATCTCTCCACCTAGTCCTGGGTCTTC
>JAODLL010000022.1:2204045-2216886 GCA_026546735.1 Forbesichthys agassizii | reverse complement strand
CCCCCCCCCCCCCCCCCCCCCCCCCCCCCCCCCCCCCCCCCCCCCCCCCAGGAATAGCAGGAAACAGACCACCCCTTTGGGGGCAGGCTTGACGGAAAGCCTTTCTCGCCCGGATCACCTGTCTGTGCAAACATCCTCCTTTTCACTCACACACACACACACACACACATAGCCACACTTGTGCTAGTTCACTTCTGAGCTCATTGGCACCCAAGCCTTCAGTTAAATTTTCTGAAGCATCTGGGAATAATTTTGAATGTGTCCGAGTAGCGACTGAACTTTATAATCAGTGTGGTGTTGATTGCTATACGAGCATGCTTTAGATTAGTCTATCAGCGAAAACGACCAGATGGTTCCTCCAATCAACTGCCAAGTACCTGCCCTTCACAAACAGTTTCAATGTGCGGCTCCCCAGATGGACTTGTGACAACAGTTCCTCTGGCATGTCAGGTTAACCCAAACCCAGACATCTGTCAGACACACCCTCATAGAACCCAGACATCACCTTCACCCCTTTCACTTCTGTCACTTGGGAATCTGCTCATTTTACTCGGTTTCTTTTCCGTTCACGCAGACCCATCTTGTGTTTACCCCTCCCTCCCTGGTTTCCTCTCCTCTCCCCATCCCCCCCTCACCCTCTTCTCCACTGGGATCTTGTTGTAGTAGCGGATGGAGTCCTTTCCCAGAAAGTCAAACTCCACCACGTACTCCTGGTCGTCCATCTTGGTGTGCAGACTGATGTGCTCCACCCGGAGAGAGCAGCAACCCACGGTGTCTGCTGTCTCACCCTCCTCCTTCTCGTTGCCTGCCCTCAGTGCCAGCTGCAGGCAGCGGGGAAACAAAGGGCAGAATAGCAGCCGTCACGTCGAGTTTAGCGATTGTGGAAAACGTTGGAAATCTCTGCAACACCGCGCAAAATGGATATGTAGGAAAATATCTCAACTAGAGAAATAACTGAACGAATATAACAACGGTTTTACAAGTAGCATCACCGTTCAACTGCTAAATGAAACATAACTGTCCACCCCCGACCCGCGCTCTTAAATCCATCACAATATTGTTGTGATCTTCTTTCATACACAAACAATACATGTAAGGTGATCTGAAAAAGGTTTGGTCCCTGCGACAACAATGCCACATATCGCCTCACCTTGTCTATGAAGTAGAGAGCCACGGCTCTCTGTCTAATCCTCATCTCTTTCGACTTCCAGTCATCTCTATACTGGGAACGCAGGCGATCCACGCACTTCTTCAGCCTGCGTGCTGTCTCGTACTTCTGCCAGTCCTTCTCACCCTACAGAGAGAGAGAGGTCCCATGCTTGGTCATGCAGATGTGGTCCATAGGCAGTTTTGCAGTTGGTGAAGTAAAGTTATGGGTACCTTTATCCTAGAGCTAGGATTCAGCATGATGTACTTGATGGAGCCCTGGATGTTCTCTGTCCAGGACACCAGCCAGGTCACCTTGTTGTCATGGCGAACCTCCTTCCATTTTGTGCCTGTAGGCGGCTTTGGGTGCTTCGAGTCCCTACAAAAAGCAGCATTGATAACAAAATGAGTGGACATATCTTCCATATTATCTGTAGGCAGACAATGGAGGAGGGGGAAATGTTACAGTAAAACAACATCCACGGACAACCTGTGCATGGAGGGCAGCCATCTGGCCAATGTTATTGTTATAATACACAGAGTTTGCAGGATACCATGAAAGGAAGACCACCTTTGACACCTCGTGTCTGCATCTACAGCGTGTATACAGTACGTCTGCATGCAAAGGTAAATGTAATGTGTGAATTGCCTTGCATGATACCACTGTATTGTAACTGCATAAAGTGCAGTTACAGTTATGGTGTCATTGTTCATTCGTGTTACAAACCAAAACAGACACTAATGTGTGCTCACAGTTGCACACACACATCAAACAATTACTCTAGGATACTATAAATAAATCCACAATAACAATATAGTAACCAGAAGAGGGAGGCGGGAGATAAACATGGCCAAGAGAGACACAAAGGGTTGGGCTGAGGACGATAACAATGAATGTAGAGGAACAATAAGACATGTTTTGGGACATATTTGAAAAGCATGTATATTTTCACGTAGAATACACATGCATCTAAACCCCAATGTGTAATGATTTAGACTTATTTGTGACTCTATAAAGTTGTGGATAGTGCCACCATGTGGCAAAGATGATACACTACACTAAAACACTGAAATGTTTTGACATACTGTTTTTCGAAACATGCTTGACTTTAAAATCATCTCGTTATCCCACCATGATTGGTCAGTAAAAACGCTAATGCCAACTGGGTCTCCAGACTATAATCTCAGTGAAAATGTAGCAGAGAGCAGTGACTACCAGGCATGACTACGGATGCGAAACCTCTCAAATGAACGGCAGTGACTGTGACGTTAACGTGTTACAACCCACTTGCTACAGTTGATGATGATGTCCTGGGGTCTGATGCGACGTTTCAGCATGCCCATCTTGGGGTGGTCTCCACGGCCTCTGAAAAGGCCTGGCGGCTCGATGCGGAAGTTAGCAATCCTCTCCTTGTGGTTGTCCATGATGCAAAAACCAAACTCCTGAAGAGTCTTCTCGTTTTCCTCTTTGATTTTCTAGAACATATCCCAATATGTTCAAACCCAAATGAACACATGCGAGACAGGCTGTACTAAGGGTTTTTGTGCATTGTAAACATGAACATACTGTACGCTTGACAGTGTATATGAATGTAGGTACCAGTTTCTCATCTTTGGACATCTGCTTTCTGGCTTCTGATTGGGCCTTGAAGTACTCGCTCATGTCCTTAAAGTTGCACTTGTTCAGGTCTGTGATCTTTGACTTCTCTTCTGAAGTCATTTCCTAAGAGCATAGATTAGACATGTTTAGTGTGCTCTGACCTCACTCAATAGACTGGCTGTTACCAAAGTATCAATACAGGAGTATTTTGTTGATCTCCTATATAAGTAAACCAGCCCTCAAAGTAGTACTCTAGTTTATAATGCCCTGTAATGTAATGATCATCCCTGCTTTTTGAGCCCCTTGCCCTCTCTTTATTTTTCCAATTTCAGGTCAAGTTTCGGTGGTGTTGCAGACCTGAACGCCTCTTATCTTCAACTCACCTTTCTCCAGTCTTTAAAGAAGTTCTTCCGGAAAATGTCCTTAGTGGTGTACTCGTGGTCCAACATCTTGGAAAAGAAAGTTGCCACTTCCTCCGCAGGTGAACTGAGTTTCATGAGCTTACCTACAGTCAAACGAATGGGGGACAGATGGGTTATCACAAATTACCAGGGGGTCACAACGGCATGGCAAATACTCTGGTGTGCAGGTGATGGGCCTCACCGTCGTAGTAGAATTTGACACTGCTTGGCAGGGGTTCATATGGGGGGGCGAATACCGGGCCTTTGTGCTCCAGGAAGCGCCACTTGGAGCCATCGGTGGCTCTTTCCTCCTCCCACCTGATCAACAACCACAACAGAGGATGCATGTCACCTGAACCTGTAGGCCATGTCTTTCACTCCCAGTAGAGCCTTGTGGCTCTTTAACTAGCGTGAACGCACCATTTCCACTTCTCCTCTTCTTCCTTTTTGCCTTTCTTGCCCTCTGCTCCCTTTTTGTCCTTTATCTTCTTTTTGGGTTTGATGTCCTAAGTCAACATGTGACAGATGGAATGAATCATCCTGACAAAATACATTTAAATACAGAGCGAGGAATCAAATCTGATGAATTATGGGCAACACCGTACCTCATCCTCATCATCTTCATACTCTTGCTTTCTCTTCTTAGCCTTTTTCTCGTTCTCGATCTTAACCTTTTTGGGCTTGTACTCAAACCTAGAAACACACACAGCAATGCCATAACTGATGTGATGTGATGCGACACCATCATGCAGAATAGTATGATAACATGGGCATTATTACTTACTCCTCCTCGTCAAATTCTCTCTTCCAGCTCTTGTGTTTAGGAGAAGGATAAAATCCATTGTCATCTTCAGGCTCACTCTTAATGGCAGGAGGGCTCAACTCTCTGAGTCAACCATCGATGACAGATATTAGTATGAAATGATTTGTTTATTAGTTGCTAAGATTAGACCCCAAATAGTTCAGATTAGAATTCAGGATCTAGTTAAAGTTACAACGTTCATACAGTATTTGCCTTATTTATGAATGTGGATGATGGGTAGCCTTAGATATATAAAGTAAATATTATGATTTATTATTACATGAAGTACACACCAACAGATGCCCCACTCAAGTGATATAATTATTGGGCAAATCAGTTAGATGAATATGACCCTTTCTACTTAGTATGACATAAAGTAATACATTTAAATTTCAGATTACATGGATGAATAGATATTTTATAAATGTTACCTTATAAATCCATTTTCTTTCTCCTTTTTAGGTTTGTCTGAATGAGATGATTTAATCTGTAACACAGAAGAACATGTTAGTATTTGTACCTTTCGGGTTAACTAATATATCCTAAACACAGCCACTTCCATACAATTAAACTATGAATGTTTAAGAATCATGTAACTAACCGACACAGTATTGTCCTTAAACTGACACACCTTTTCCTCTCTTCTCTTCTCCTTGTCCCTGGGTTTTTCCCTGGGCTTGTCTGAGCTGACATCGCTGTGCTTCTGCTTCTGCTTCTCTTTGTCTCGATGTTTCTTCTCAGAGTACTCCTTGTGTTCGCTGGAAATACACAGACAGGTCAAAGGTGAGGGGTTAGAGGTCACGCACAACGACACTGCCATAAGCGAACGCTAGTATATGAATACTAAGGGCATCCAGGAATCTGAACTTCATTAGTGTTGCTACCCAAATTTGTGAACACAACATGAACACAAGTAAAGCCAAGTTCACATGTATTGCTTATATGTGACTTTATGTTTAGCTCATTTGAGATGTACAAGTGCTTGGTGTAGTTTTCAAAACATTCTATTCATGTATGAAGAGTTAGCCCATCTGAATGCAGCATCATGTTTAGCATAATTCTATTTGTTTTACTTTCTGCACTGCACAATCATGCAACATTTACACATAACAAACACAATATATTACCTGTTGGTCTGTTTGAATTTATCCCTTTCCTTATCTTTTTTGTAGTCTTTATGTCTGTGTTCTTTGTGCTTGTCTCTATGTTTGTGGCCATCTATGACAAACAGAAAAGAACGACAGTAAAAAAAAAAAAGTTACAATAACAATAATATAAATAAATACAAAACTATAATATCACAAACACATTTTAATGGTAGGCTATAAATGCAACACTTCAATTACATTTAGCCCATACCTGCAAAACAAAATGATGAAACCTGCTTTAAGATAATAGCATTTAGTTTAACAGTAAAAAACAAAAAATGTCGACTCGATTACCGGCTGTAGGACTGTTTTACAACTAACTAATTGTGACCGCGATCGACCCTATAACTCAACAATATAGCAGTTGCAACTGCCATGAATTGTGTTTTTATTTTGTGTGAATCTTAATTGTGTTACGTGTGTTGACCTAGTAGCGTATATGAATCTTCGCTTCCTGACTTGGGATTGATTGTCACCTCGTGGCGTTCTACTGTCATGCCAGTGGAATAACGGACTGGAATGTCATGGGAAACATGCATATTAATTAGAAGGCTAATAAAAAAATACCATAATCCTATCAGATTATACCTGAAATAGTCCTATAACGGCCATGACGTTTGGAGCTATGGAAAATCCCAAAGAGGACTTCATTTCTCACCAAACCATATGGTTTTAATAACGTGTAGTCTAACTTTCTTTGACATAAAAGTTTAGAACTAATAATGTACGAATGTTTTTCAGCTACATGTACACGTTAGGTAGTTAAAACGTATACTGTAATGAGTAGGCCATATGCAGTTGATACATGCACAGTAATAAAGGCCGGTTGAGGCAAAAAAGCTCCCAGCTTTCGCCTCCATATCACGGCAGACAGTTCCCACACTGATCGGCAACCTGGCTGAAGATAGAGAAAAAGAAAATGGCGCAGAGACTAAGTCCTCAGCCTCAATTCTACCACTTTCGGCTTCAAAATTAAACATATTTGCATATGCATATTAAAATCGTATGGTATGCATAATAAACACGATGCCGCGAGCTATTTGAATTTATCTTCAGATTAGAATACTGATAACCGTAAATGTAATTTTGAGACCCCCTTTTTGAACAATAGCCGCAAGAGAGTGGAGGAGAAGGGACTTAGTCTCTGGGACGCCATTTCTGTCCTTTCAATACTAACAGTAGATGGGTCACGATTGCGAGTGTATATCAATCATAATATCGTTTAAATCGTAATCAGGGGACATACCACTTGCTTTAGATCCAGAATTGACCTGAAAATTGTGAAAGCAAACATATTAAATATTGATATTTTCTAAATGCCGGTAGCTTTGTTATTTGATCAAGTTTCAATTGGCAAGCGAATACATTCGTAAACATTATAATAATATACTACAAAAGTGCACAAATAGGCTTCCAAAAATATTCTGGCAATGACAAGAACATTATATTTCATTTAGCAAAAAAAAAAATTCTAGTACTTGCAATCATGTCAATTCTCAGAAAACAAATGCTAAACAATAAAAAGTTAAAATGATGAATGGCTACCTGGGAATCTTTATGTACGTGATCTCCACTCATTCTCACGTTTTCTTTTGAAAAGCAGATAGAAAGACAGCTGCTCAAGATGTGAAGCGGCACTGAGAAGCCTTATGAGAGACTATGGAATGGAGTCGTTGTGCACTGGGTTAGGAGAAGTCCAAATATTTAATGACTGCGCATGCTCAAAATTTATTTGAATAAGAGACCCTTCTACGAGGTCCCTCCCTGGCTCAAAATGAAAATACGGTCAATATTCATTTTTGAAGAATATATGTATTAGACAAAGAGCTTCAGATATAGGTGAAACAATATAATACTTATATATATTTTTATAATCATGCTTATTTTAATGTTCAGTAAGAAAACATTTATTATGTAATGCAATCATCTGTGTCCAAGCAGGACTATTGTCACTTCATACCATTATTTTTTGTGGCAATTATTAGTAATTTGCAACTAAACTACTTGAAATATCAGTTAAATAATACAACGCCATTCCACAGGACAAAAACCGTAGAAAATTTAATTCACTTTAACATAATTATACAATCATGACTGGCTCTATTATCAATCTTCACATGATAAATCCAGCATAAAAAACACATTCATACACAACCTTGTTTACACACATAACTACAATCTCACATGATAACTGGGACAAAACAATAATTATTTTAAAACATTCTGTACATGGTCACATACTGCATTGAAAACTAATATTAAGCAGGGAGAAAGACACTGATATCAAATGATTCACAAAATACATTTACAGTACAATCCACAGGTCGCCATATCTGTGGTTAGGCCTATTTAGACTTCCTTCGTTTGGCCTGAGTAGGGCTGGCTCCAGTCTCTGTTGAGAAAAATTCAGTTAAAAACTTTTTAGGAAAACAAATATAAACTGCATTCTGCATCCATTAAATGCATATCTACAGCTATGTTACAAAGATGCAGTTATGATGTGGATGTAATAAACGGTGGTGATGCTGGAAAATAAGTGTTAATTATTTGAACTGTATCAAAACAAAAACACTTCTCCCTGCAAGGGAGTGCTACCTCAGAAGCTCTGCCCCACAAATAGGACACATTTGACAAGGCTATGATAGTGTAGTGCAGTGCGGTGCGCTTTGCACCACTTTGGCTCTTCTACACAGCCGTGCCTCTCTGGTACACAGCATGTTGTGGGTTTTTGGTAGTTTTTCAGCACACACACACAAAAGGGGCAGCTAGCAGAGAAGTTTATTCATTTACAAACGCTGACATTCTCTAATGTGTCTAGGGGTGCATACTTCACCTTTTGCAGCAGCTGTGGTCCCGGGCCTGGCTGACCTCTTCCTCATTCCGCTGTCTGCTGCCGGCTCCTCATCCACATCTTTGTCTGCCCGGGAGCTCCGCCGGCTCGGCCCCTTGGGCTTCTCCACGGCAGCTCTGGGAGCACCAGGCAGAAGAACAGGACAGGGGGGACGGGAAGGAAAACAAGGGACACGTCACTGAAGGTGCACGGCCACGACTACCTCGGAGAAGGGTAGAATACCACTTCGGACTGGGCTGTTTTTCCTCATCTATCACAGATACTGTCCAGTCTTCGTCCCGACAGGTGGACATGGTCACTGCTTGTGTCTTGGCAGTGCAAATACATACCTTGGAACTAAGTTGATGGGCGTCTTTCTTTTCTTTGCCCATCTGTGATAGAAGTGGAAAAACAGCGGTAAACTAAAAACTGTGGTGCGTCAAACACAATTCTACTGACCCCAATGAAAGGAGAAAATTATTTAAATAAAAAGATAATTAGGCATGATTAGAAACCAAAAAAAAAAGGTTTGTTTAGTGGTGGAAATGGCTTCTCCTGTGGAGAGGTAGTATTGGTTTGATCTGTTCACGTGAGTGCTGCATGCTAAGCATAGTGCATACCAAATGCTGAGGCCATGCGACTCGCTATTTTAAACACGTACCTGAATTTCAGCAGATGTCTTAAGCATTTCCCCATCAAAAAGCACCAGTGTGACGTACCTCATGAGTCTCCCTCCCCCCAGCAAAGGAACACTGTTTATTAGTACACCGTTAATAACCGTTTATTGCCTTACCCTTGATCGGAACCAGTTGAAGCCTCTCCAGCTGCAGGGAACAGGACGAGAGTTATGCACAGAATGTGAAGTAATTCTCCCTCAGAAAAGCATAGGCCCTAAAGCGAGCAAATATAACAGAACTCACTCATCTTGTCACTGGCAGCAGGCTCCAGTGACTGTGCGGTTTCTTGTTGAATTAGTGCTAAGAAAAGCATGAGGGAAAACAAGGGCGTTAGAGACACATGAACTGTCCAGAGAGCCCTGTGCGTATTAAGCGGCTGATTTACCTGTGGAGGTCAGGCCTTCTGCAGGCGTTTGGGCCGGCTGCACGCACGGTTCTGCAGCTGCACCGTCGGACTGGCCCTGAGAAGCAGGCGGTGAGGAGGCTGTGGCTTGGGCAGCCTCCGAATTAACTGCAGTAGCAGCGACAGCTGGGCCAGTGGGCGGGACCGGACTTTGTGCAGGAGCGGGTGCGGGAAGTGAGGTAGCAGGAGACACAACAGCGGCAGTAGTGGCAACGGCAACCAGGAGCTGAGCTGAGGCCGAGGATGGGGCAGGAGCGGGAGCCTGGCCTTGGGTAGGAAACACGAACTGGACCGGAGCCACAGCTGCAGACGAGACTGGAGGAGTCAGTAGCATAGGCACTGCGGCAGCGGTCCGCGGGGCGGCTGCCTCCTTCTGAATGACCGAGGAGGTGCACAAAGGAAGAGAGACCTGGTGAGGCACTCCTCCGGGGGCAGGCCCCGGCTGCGAGGGCCTCTCTTCAGCCGGGATGGCCAAAGGAGGGGTCGGGCAGGGCTTACTTTTAGCTTGGACAACAACAGTTGGAGACACGGGGCTCTTTCTGACAAGGGCTGTTGCTCCGGGACTAGAAGAGGCAGGCGGGGCAGCCAGTGGCAGCTGAAGGTGAGGCGAGACTGAGGACGGAGGGCCCGCATGGGAAGAGGGCTGACACCCTGTGGAGTTGAACTTCTGAGGAGGAGCGGACTCCCCGGGGGCTCTGAGAGTGGCCGTGTTGGTCTGCTGGGTGTGAGCGGTGCGGGTTGAGGGCACAGGGGCAGTAGTTACCTGGAGCTGGCCAGAAAGGGCCCTAGCGGGCTGAGCGCCGATCACATTAGCTCCAGAGGCCTGGGCGGCCGAGGCTGGAGCAGGGGAGGGCTGCGTGTTCGCTGCCGACACCTGGATCGGTCCCATCGTGGCGGGCGGCGGCGTGCCGGGAGCCACGGATGGACCCGGAGCCTGGTACATAGGGTTAATAAATAAAGGGCCGCTGGCGATAAAGTGCGGGGGCCGCTGGTTCAGTGGCTGCTGACGGACGTCCTGCTGACGGACGTTGCTCTTGGTAGAGACGGCCGCCGCGGCCGGGGGGGCCTGGGACGTGGGGGCGGAGGTCACCGTCACGAACACCGTTATGGGGCTGGACAGAGAGCGAGCGCTCGACGAGGACGGCATCTGTATGACCGATGAGGACGACGCCGGGCTCACAACACCAACGGCACAATTAGTGTTCGGAGCTGAAGCTGCTGGGACTACATTAGAAGCGGTGTTCACGCTAGGGCTGGATATTGGGTTAGGGTTAAGACTCGCCGTAGTATTGGGGCTCGTGTTAGTGTTTGGATTTAAGTTAGGCATTGCAGAAGAATGTACATTAGGTCTGCTGGTAGGAACTGGAATGAGGGGCCTAGGTTTAGTTTCTGGGTCACTCTGATCAGCAGTAGTTCCAACAGAGGCAGGAATGTCAGAGCTCATTGCATTACAGGGGAGCTGTCTCTCTGGTTCTGGGGGAGGCTTAGGGCTAGCCTTTCCCAAGGCATCCATGGAAAGGGCGCCTTGTGCGGGCCTCGAGTTCACGCTGGGAGTGCCCGTGTTATCCAGCAGCTGATTGAGGGAGGTCGGTGCATCTCTTGGCGCGGGCGCCGTCTCAGACGCGGAGTCCTGCGACGACGGCGCCGAGCGAGCGGCAGCCTGCGGTTCCAAGCCGGCTTTAGGGTCCTGAGGCACAGGGACGCGAGGGCTGGCCATTCTAGGAGCGGATAGCTCCCTTAAGGGTTGGGGCATCGACTGGACTTGAGGCTGGGGCGCGAGCCGTTGCTCTACCACAGTCGTCCCATCTGCTGGGGGTCCCTGCGTTCCGTGGAAGGAGCTCTGGGTGGGCTGAGGCTCTGCGCTCAAACTAACATGCGAGGGCATGGGTGTCACGGGGCTGGGGGTCACAGAGCTTACCGTCATGGGCTGGCCCTGGGGGTTCATCATCTGCTGGAGGTGGGGGGGAGGGCAGGCAAGGACGACCTTCGCACCCTTTTGCCTCCCGGGACTCGGGGCTGCAGCCGATTTGCGGCTCGAGGCCGGGCTAGATCTGCGGCTGTTGCTGGGACTCGCCCGCTTACCCTGCCCGCCAGGCTGCTTGTCTTGTTTGCCGGCTGTGCTCGCTGGTCCGCCTGCACCCGACGAGAAAGCCTGCTGACCGTTGTTAGCGGTTCCGCCGCCACTGCTGTTGCTGCCGCCTGGCAGATTTAAGCTAGGTGGGGCCTGTCCAATAGCCTTCAGAGTGGTGGGGTTCAGGCCCTGCTGGTCAAAGCCCCTGTTCAGGTTGGGCTGCCGGGGAGGAAGGGGAATGTTGATTTTTGGAGGGAAGAGGCCTGCAATGGAGGCGTTGAGCCTCTCGGGAGACAGGTTAATCTCTGAAGGCTCCGTGCTAGGTGGACGATTAGTCGGGGTGAGGGGATGGTGGTACGGCCTGGGGCTGGCCCGGTTAGGGGTTTTGGGCCGAGAGCTCTGGGAAGTGGTGGGCACACTGGGGAAATGGATGCCGGCCATGGGGCCTCCCTGCTGAGCCTGGGAGGAAAGCTGCTGCTGCTGCGGCTGGGGACTGGCTCCAGTGTGCTGGGGCATGGGTGACGGGCCAGGGCCCTGCTTCATCATGTGGGAGTTGGCGCCCTGGTTGCCCATCATTTGTTGGGGGCCATTTCCAGGCTGCATCCCAATGTCTGCGCCTCCGGGCCTGTCCTGCATGCCGTGAACCCCTCCGGAGGCATCCTCGGGTCCTGTGGCCTGAGAGCCCTGCCCTACCTCGTGGGACATTCTACGTGCTGCGCCAACAAGCTGGACGTGGGAGAAAAACACACACATTAAACATTAAATAGGGGTTGCCTAAAAGAAAATACATACATCATAAAATAAATACTTTTAATTTGCCATATTATCTTTGCGTAAGTACATACTTTTAAAATTTAAAATAGCAGTATGCACTTAATAATAATAGTAGTATGTACTTAATATTTGCTGTGTACCCAAGTAAGGCTGTTGCAGATAGGGCAGAAAACGCAGTTTTGCATTGATAATTAGATGCTGCTAAAGACCTCAAATTAGATGGGGCCTAGCCTTATGAAACAAAGTGAAACAAATAATAATTGTAATTATAAAATAAAAAACAGGAATCTTGCGGTTGTGGCGGTTGCTTGCCCTCTCCTGCGGTTGAGTTGGTAATACTGCGGTATTGCAATATCTCAACAGCTCTATACCTAAAAGGTACTTAGACAAACAGCACCTGACAGATTAATACACTGTGTGTGTGTGTGTGTGTGTGTGTATACACACACTACGGTACTACAAGCACACGTCAGCTTTTGGAGTGGTCATGCACTATGGCACAAAATGCCAAATAAGGCCCTGCACCACAGTCGGACACCCACTGGTTCACATATAAGAGCAGCTAAAATTCCTTTGATAAGATGTATACCATGGACTTCACATACTGTGTCTAGCTCTAGCGACTGTTGACCTGTGTTATAACAGAATGCTTTGCTTATGATGAATGTGATCGATATATGTTACGGTATTCTATGGGATGGGAGATCCAATTTTTCCAGCCCTGATACCGATACCCGCTAGGGTTGGGTACCGTTCACATTTGAATCGATACCGCTGCCTGTACGATACCTTAAATTCGGTATCGGTACCTAAACGGTACTTTTTCCAGTGCTTTACTCTTTGTAATAATAATTTTTATTCATTTAATTTAATGTTGCTTAGGGAAAAAAATGGCCTGACTGACTCTTTACAAACATGTTTTAGGAGTTCTGCTTTAGCCTACAGTCTAATGTAAGCATTATTGAACTGTGCCTCCCTCAGGTTTCTTG
>JAODLL010000022.1:2165403-2191254 GCA_026546735.1 Forbesichthys agassizii | reverse complement strand
GAGAGAGAGAGAGAGAGAGAGAGAGAGAGAGAGAGAGACAGCGAGAGATAGTGAGAGAGAGAGAGAGAGAGAGACAGAGAGAGAGAGAGAGAGAGAGAGACAGAGAGAGAGAGAGAGAGAGAGAGAGAGAGAGAGAGAGAAAAGGGGTGGTTGTTCTTTTTCCAGTAATGTAGATGAAACAATAGACGTTATGGGATTGCTACCATGTATGTTTCCCTCTGTCTGTCTTGGTCGATTTCTGGACAGATGCTATCTCAGGGAGCAACAACTGAGGAGCAACTGAGAAAACAGACCGTTCCGAACCAGATGGGAGAGGAAAAAAGTACTGTTCGCTGGTAAAGTGGGATTTGAACAAGGATTGAGATCAAGAATGAATGGCATATGTGAGCTATTCACTGCGTCTGATTCACTTACACTGCACGCCGTTTCTCCATGGGACCTTAATGACTTTTATACATGCAATGGTTTATTTTTCATCTATACAGTCAACTCCACCTAGTGGTGCGTGTGTGCTGAAACAGACACTGGATGCTGCAGGGAATTAACAGTCGGAGATGGGAAACCTCACACCGGCTGAAGCACTGTATAAACGTGTGTCAGTCACTTTAAGCGGATTTTAATGGAGAAGGCTGCGTCAGTATTCCAAAGGTTATGGTTATGAATCTTTGTAGCATTAATTTCCTCTGTGACTTGGGTGAATGGCCTTGTATGGTAGACTCCCCGCCGCGATAGTTCACATTTGAGGACCGTGTGTTCCCGGCGCTCCTCAGCAGCTCCCGGCCCGGAATCTTTGAGGCTCTCTCACGCCTGCTTTCGCCCAGTGAGTGTTTGCTCAGATGAAGGAAATTATGTAATTAGCTAGAGAGGGATTTTTTTCTTTCACCACACCTCCCCCATTCTTCAGCTCCATTCACTGCCATTGCTCTCTCTGTCTTTCCTTGCCTTCCTCACCTCTCGGTCTCCCTAGTCCGCCACACCCAGGCTCACCTCCATCATTAATCGCCAGGGAGTGTCGGTGGAACAAAATGAGCGCTCCTCGCGCAGATCCATCTCGATCGTTGAATAGCGGTTTTGTTGAACATCAAAGGTTTGGTTTGGAAGGTGTGCGAGCGGGTGGAAATGGAGGCATGAGGTGCCTAGGGAGGTAGGGGTGGGGAAGGAGGCATCAGGTTGTGCGTTAGGAGGTGGGTTCAGGGGTGCGGGCAGCATTGGTGGGGTGGGGAGGGAGGAAAAGCTGGCATTTTGCTCCCTAATTCCAGCCGGCCTGGAGGCCTGGAGAGCTAAGAAGGGCCCCACTGTTGCTCTCTGGATCAGCCAGGTATTGCTTACATAAAAAGCAAGTGAAAACAGCTGTAGGGATAATTAGCTTGATTCTCCATTACATGCCATGAGGGCCAATAACTAAAAAAATTTAGTTTTGTTTGGGTTAGAGCTGCAGCCCCAACCAGGAGGAAGTTGTAAAAGTCAGGCAGAAAGAAAATAGGCACTGAAAAAGAGAAATGTTGGGACGAGAGAAAGAGAGAGAGAGAGAGAGAGAAAGAGAGAGACAGGGAGGGGGTGGGGGGGCGGATCTTGAAGCAATTGTTTTAGGGGAGATGTTCTCTCTTCCTGGGAGAGCTTGATGGAGACCACATTTTCTTCTTGTCAGAGTCTTTTAAAGTCCATAGTTTTAACGGACTATCTGTGAATGTGCGCATAGACCTGGTTTTGAATCGCACGTGTGTTATACTGCAACAATCATTGCTGTGGAAAATGTATTCATGAAGCCGTTCTTTTTTTCTTTTTCTATTTTACCTCTTGGAGATATAATCTGTTTAAAGTTCCATGACATAATGTGCACTTGGAAACCGATTGTGGGGGCTAAACACCGATCTCAAAAAGGTTTATTTAGAATTGTATTTGAAAAACATTTTGACATCAAAATATAGTCTATCAAAATATGTAACTAACTAATAACATAATAACTAATGTAATTTTTCCTGTTTGGCTGTTAGCCATCGCCTCCAACTGTGGCTTGAGGTGAAGGTTGAATGAAGGTGAGCCACATGGTTACTGTACAGTACATCAAATATTCATGAGCTCTGCATTTAATACTTTTACTGTAATGCCGTATACATTTTCTCGATCTATACAACCTTTGCATAATTATGTTTGATTTACACATGTTTTACACTGACCAATATTTCAATGATTTTCCTAGTATTTGCGGACATGCCATCTGCCCCTGCATGCAACCTAACGGCTGGTTTTACATCTCTCCTCCTGGAGGAGCGGGGGGACGGGGAGGGGCATTGTGCCGGTAATTAAATTTAGTGTGTTTCACATTTTTCCTTTTTCTTTTTTCTCGAGGAAGCGAAAGAACAAGAGTTGTAGGATAAGTGCTAAAGTGAACGAGTGGTGCTCCCACATAGGTGGTCCCCAAACTCCGCAAGGATCCTTTTTACAAGCAGTTTACATTAGTACTACTTAGAGACAAGGAGAGGCTCGGCCAGGCAGGCTGCTTCGCTTACACACACACTCTCAGGAGTGACATCCAATACCTGTGATTTAGAGAGATGGACGGTCCAAGTCAGTCTGTTAGATAGACGGGTATTGAGACATGGACACAGAAACACTGCAGGATATATTAATGGGTAAGTGGACTAATAACTGCATAGCACTATACTGTATAAATAACATTTTCCTCACTGGATATAGACATTATTTTTTCACACATTTGTCAATTAGCACATCTTTCAACATGTCATGTAGAAGCCATATGTACCCCCCTAGGCCAGACTGGTATGCACTAACACTTTCACCAGTCAGTCAATCTTAACGGCAAGAGGAACGCTGTTTAATTGACTTCCCCAACATGCCCGAAGGCCACCTTCATATTATTTCATATCTTTTTTTGGTTTGTTCTTTCCAGCTCTACCCGTTGCAAGTGCAAATAGCAGCGTTAGACGAGTCAATCATTAGCTTGTCTTCAAACCAGTATTAATATGGGAAAGTGTTAACCCTGCCTGATCCCACCATCACAGGGACTGGAGGAGTGGAGCAGAGGATGAGGGCACTGGGAGGAGTGGAAGATAGGAATGGCTGATGGTGGAGTGGAAGTTAGATGATGGGGGTGGGGTGTGTGTGTGTGTGTGTGTGTGTGTGTGTGTGAGGGAAACGGTCAAAGTCGTTTGTCATTTTCACGTATGAAAATGGATATGTGCGGGAGGGGGCTTGTGTGTGGGTGTGTGTCGGGGGGGGGGTTGTTCAGCTTCAGTCACACTACTGGAGTCAGTTATATCCACACATAACACACGTAACAGAATGCACAAAACCAACCTTCTACTGTAAAAAGCTTGTTCGATATAAGGTGCTTGCACAACATATTAAGTCCATTAAGCCAGTTGGCTGGTCGGGATGCTCGGGACCCCCTGAGCGGTCACAACATGCTCTGGGAACCGACACAGTAAGCCTGCCGCCTCGCAGAGTAACCTCCGCAAGTCAAGTGGTGCACTGTGTGAGTGGGAGGGGTGGTGGGGTGGGATATGTGTGTGTGTGTGTAGGGCTGCGCTGAGTGGGAGAGGGTGTCAGGTTGGTATGTTTTAGCTTTATCAGCGCACCCCTCCCCAGCCACCCACTCCAACAGGGATTACAGGGAACTCCAACGTGTGCAAGGCTGATTTCACCCCCCCACACACACACACACACACAGACACACACTAATGGAGTCCCTGTGCAACACGGCCGAAGCACGCCATGTTGGATGTGGACATAACTGCGTGTGTCGGCCATTTTGCGGTCATCACCGGGTACATTTTGCAACAACACTGCGATGCAGTGACCATAATCACCTAACATTTACCTTTGCTGAAGGGCGTTCATGACGTTTTGCTGGAAAAACACAATTTCTTGTGTCAGTTGTTCTAGTGATATCTAGTCAAGCACATTTTCTATTTCTGTGTAACAATGTGTTACATTTGAGAAATGATCTGCTAATGAGGTAATTCCTTTAAAAGCAAATGTTGACGTGGGTGTGTCTATGTGTGTGTGTGCGCACATATGTGCGTGTGTGTACCCGTGTGTGCGTGAGTGCGTGTGCACGCGTGTCTATGTGTGTGTATCTGTGTGTGCGTGTGCATGCATGTCTGTGTGTGTGTGTGCGTGTGCACGCGTGTCCATGTGCGTGCGTTTGGTGTGTGTGTATTGAATGTGACTGTTGTCTAGAGGTAGCTAGGTGTTGACAGAGAACAGAGAGGAACATTCTTCATGCACATCCAAAAGGCAGGCCTCTCTCTCCATTATGCCCTGCCTGGGGTCGTATTTGTTGATTCTCTGACCCCAGAATCATTCATTAAAGTGCAGACGACAGCACAGAAACCTGAGAGTGGCCTCCAGTACACAAACACGAATGTAGGCCTACGCACAAGCATGTACACGTGGGGACAGATGTACACACGTAGTCACACTCGGTTGATGTTAACATCAACTGCCTGTGGCACACAAGCACAGGCGCGCGCACACGCGTAGACACACACACACGTACACACACACGCCCAATGTTGCATAACAAATGATGGCACTTGTTTTAATTGCCGCGGCTGTTTATTTACTTCTGGTTATAATGGATGGTCCTTCTTGGCCCTGCAGCCAATCAGCAGGCAACACAAGAGCAAGACAGGAAGTGCAGCCACCAGTTCTGCAAACATGGTTAAATTCCATCGGATTTGACTTTCCCTCTCTACACCAAACACACACCTCTTGTCATATTTTACAATTACAATCTGTTCATCTCTTTCAGCGCTGAGTCGCTTGGGATATCTGGCAAATATAAGTCTTACCTGCGTTTGTGTCTCAGGTCTTGCTAATTCTACCATCGTCCAACCATGTTCCTTTACTCTGTCCTCTCTGAGTGACTGATGATAGCGTCTTCACTGATAGGTAGTTATTTTAAGGCCTGTTTGCTCAGCCAATGAGGCGCCACCGTCCTGCACGACATAGATCATTGTTTTCTTCTTCTTTATGTTTCCAGGCTAGCCGTCAGAAATGCTCGTTGCCTACGCGTTACAGACACATTCCCACAGAGTTTGTTACAAACGAGCACTTGATGTTTGGGCTGGTGCCAAGAGCGTTTAAGAACCCTGGAGGCTGGCCAGACAGCAAGACGGAGCGAATGGTCAAGCCATATATCCAAAAAAAACCCCACAAACATTCACTTTGGACTTAAATATCCGATTTCTTTTAATCATCAAGACAATGTCATGCGCTTTGCCGCTTGTCAGTAAACTGAAAGAATTGATAAGAGAGAACGGTGGTGAAGACAACTTTTATTATGGCCCTGTGTGGATTTCTAATGTTGATTCTGTACTTCATTCTTTGTGCCTGAAATCTCACACTAATGCTTTTCTTCATTGTTTCTTTCCACAGCTGCTTGTCGATCCAATGTACCAGGATGCTCAAGAACTTAGCCCACACACACACACACACACACACACACACACACACACACACAGATATACACTGTTATTACCCATAAATCCAGTGTGCTGTGGAGAGTGTCAGCACAGAGCCGGTGACATTGTGGAAAAGCCTCACAGATATCCATGACTATATGGAAGACCATCTAATTCTGCATTAACAACTGCCACAGCCCAGCAAGGACCTACATGCCCATTGTACGTGACTTCCCCTCTTCGCAGGCTGAGCATCACTCTTCATCAAGGGGCTACAGGGTATTGGCAAGCTATCCACTGCCTGTATTTCCCTAGCTGTTTTCAATAGACGTGAAGCTGGATTCGTTTTACAGCGCTGCAGCGCTACAGAGCCCTGGCTGTGCGTCAGCCGACAATAATTCCACCCTAGCCGACTACTATTGGCGAGCTGAGCCAATGGATCTAGACACAAACCCATGGGGGCGTGTTCATGTCTGCACCTATTACCAGACTGTTGTCACAATCACAACGTGAACCTCAACAATCCACAGAGACATTCGTGATGTACTGTGCCAAAGGTCCCTGCCCCTGTGTGTATGACTGTATGCAGCTGAGCCAAGAGAGCTCTCTTGCGACCTATCTGTCTGACAATCTCCTGCTTATTGCGGGAGCATTCGCCGACAGCTGGTGAATTTGCGTTACGTCAAAGATGCTCAGAAGAAGTTTTTCTGGATCAGCTTATAACAATTCCCTAAAAATATGAACCTTAATAAAAGGGAGCCGCGGAGGGGAAGCGTAGATGACCTCCAATCAACCAGCTTAATATGTGTGTATATTTCTCCCTGTGTACATTTAGTACACTGTGTTTTTGCTTAATGAACCAATATCATGTTCTGTTTGGCTTTCTACATCCAAAACAGTTTGAGTGCCACTCTTTACTTTATATGGAGATGCAACAGCTGTGTGTGAACTGTGATCATTCTGTATTGATCTGGTGAATCTGAGTGACTGCCTGAAGATAATGAAGTGACTTGCATTCATTTTTCTTTGTACTGAAGATTGATGTGATTTGAGGATGTAAAGTAGTGTTGTGTTTTGATTTAAGCATTCCCTTCCCCTGATATGTAACATGTCAGTTACATATGGTGCGGATGTCTAAGGGTGCGCATGTGTGTGTGTGTGTGTGTGTGTGTGTTTGATTTGACGTTGCCTAGTGAATGTTTGGGGTATTATAGTTTACTCCACTTCCATTGTTTTGCAGTGGTCCGCTTATTTATATTGTTTGATTAAAGAACTCTTTTCATAATATCTGCAGTGAGCACGTTGTCAGAAAGACAATATTGTGAGTATGTACATTAATGGTTTTATTGCTAACAATGGTTATTTTCACCACTACTAATGGAAACTATACAACAATAGCCTTTTGGGCTGCCCAAGAAAGAATTCTTCCCACTTTTCATGGTCTACCACCCCCCCCCCCCCCCCCCTCCCTACCTAACCCCTTCCCATCTCTCTCTCTCTCTCTCTCTCTCTCTCTCTCTCTCTCTCTCTCATAAACTCAGCCAGATGTTGCCCAGTTTTCCTCTTGGGGGGGATGGAGGGGGTGGTGGAGGGGCCTGGTTTGGGCAGAGGGGACTCAGTAATGTGGCTGAGCTGTTTTAGGTCCTTCAACTCCAGGCCCAGTTGTTTCCTGCAACCGCCATATTCGGGCATCTTAGTGCAGAGCTTCAGCAGGATGCTCATTCATATGCAGCCAGGAAGATTTGTTTCCTCACAAAACACCTAACGACACCCTGACATCTACTCTAAAATATGAAGCAGACTACAAGGCATGTTATTTCTTCATTTGTTCTAATTAGACGATCTGTTAGTAGTATTTTTCTAAATTATTATACCAAATATATTTTGTCTGCAGACCATACCAATGATTTTTAAACATTTTATTTGAACACATTTTAATGTATATTCAAAATTGTATACTACAGATAATAATAATAATAATAATAATACTATTAATACAATGTATAAATAAGTCGTAATTGATTCCTAATGAATTATTATTCAAACCAATATTCAAAATAATTGTGTTACAGTAAAAGTTTTTTCATGTATCTTTCTTCTCTTTGCGTTTCTATGAGGAAACATTTTCTGCGGACATTCTTTTAACGCTTTACAGACAATTGTTATTCTATCTCTATTTCCTCAAGCCAGACGACATTTTATTAATCGTATTTGAAAATAATACGTATTTCACCCTTAAATTGCTTCAAGGTGTATAGTGAATCTGTTTTACACACGTGGTCTTATGAAGCAATGAGCCGTGTGATACTGTACCATCACGTATATTCGTTATGAGATAACCATAGAGAGTAATGATTATTGTAATAGCCATAAAGCTCAGAGCCTCCCACTCGGTATGGACCTGCTTGTCCTGATTTTACTGAGTGGTAACTCGAGCTCCTACAAGTGAAAATCCTAACTCTGCTCTGGCATGGGTAGGGTAATAGCCTCGGGTGCTTTATACGTTTATTTTAGGTAATAGAGAAGCTTGTTTTGTTACAGCCCGGTCCGCCCTCTTCTCTCTCCTCCTCTCTTTCTCTCGCTATATCTTCTCCTCTCCCTCCTTTTATAATTCACCTACACTCTTCTGAGTCAACCCTTTCCTGGCCCGCATTCCTCTTTCTTGAGCGTTAAAGGAAGGAAGAAAGAAAGAAGGGAAGGAAGAAAGAAAGAAAGAAGAAAGAAAAAAAAAGGTCTTCTGAGAGATGTCTGAAGCGCATGCGCCACCTGAAGGTTTTGCGCCCAGCATCTACGCTGCAGCCTACTAGTTCGAGCTAGGAGGCGACGAGGCAGGTGACAGAGAGAAAGCAGTTCGCAACACTTTCTACACTTCAACACATACAGCCTGTCCGGGAGGACAGACTCCGAAACGCAGCCGCTGCTGTAGTAGTTCTACACACGCAGTTCAATTGCCCTCTACTGCGCGCACTCGCAAGTTCATCGCTTGGAGGTAGACTGCAAACCGTTTTTTTTTTGGGGGGGAGAAGATTTCGACGAGTTTTTGTTGAGTCTCGGCCAAGTGGATGGTCCATTTCCCCATAAAGAATTTTAGCTTAAAGAAAGGAACTGTCAAACGTGGTATTTTGTTCGGAATGGAGGGTGAATTGACAACTCGTTTGTGGAGGGGATTCCTCTGTGGATGTTTCCGCAGGTAGAACGAACTCTGAACTGACGTTGAGAACGGTTGGATTTAAACGTTTATAAGGCCTTTGCACATGTGAGTTTTGTCATTTTTATCTGTGCCATTTTCTCTTGAATGGCAATACAGTTTACAACTTACCATCAAGAGAAACTGGCAAACAATTGTAGGCCTACTGCTGACGTTTCTGCCATCATAGGCAGTTTGAGCTGCTGGTTTTGTCAAGTGTTTCCGCAAAATCACGCACACGTTTGAAAATGGTTGGGATTGCTTTTGGACAACTTTTGTAAACAGCCTCCGGCTTGCAATTAGTTCCCTCTTCTGTCCCTCTGCAAGGAGTGCATTCAGCGACCATCATAGCATAGGCTACTTACCGACACAAAACGCGTAGCATATACCAATCAAGGACATTCTAGATTGTCTCAAGTAGAACTGGATTGAACTAGGCTTATCTGATTGATCTTGCTACTACGGGGAAAAAAGGAACTCTTCGGTCATCCATGCACTGGAATAAGGCTATACCTTTGGCTTGACATCGTCTGCAAAAAGATAACGCTTCAAACTGACTCAACGTCTTGGTAAGTGAAGGCCTCTTGCCTGAAAGTATAGTGTATTTTCTATCCAGCTGTCTTGCACTTTAAAGTAAAAAAATGTAGAGAGAAATGTTTGGACAGCTGTTTCTTTATGTTTGCAAAAATGTCCTCATGAAAGATGTGATATGTACAACACGGTGCCCCCATTGTGCACCATTGGTTTTGGCCATTATTTTGTCCAGTGCAAATAGTTGCAGCTACCTTTGCAGTAACGTAATTAAGGAAAATCAAACTCTTATTTTGCCAGTTAAAAGAAACGTCTATAGTGTGTGCTCTACTCTTTTCTGCTCACCTCCTGATGAAAACCTTGTCCCTATAGCTCCCTCTCCTGGTTTCAGGACAATCGAGGTCTAACTGCTGGGGACAATAATCTTAGAGAATACATTTAAATTAAGTCTGTGTTGAAAATTGCGATAAAATGAATTTCTCCTTTTTTTTTGTACGATGGGCATGTTATTATTTTCAAAAAATAGCCTCGCGATATAGGTTGCCTATCTATTTTATGCAAGTGTTCAATTACATTGTGAACTATTTGAATATAAATTAGACCTACAAACATAATCCTTACATATATTCTAATAATACATTCATACAATTATATTAAATAGACTTACATTTTGACCGGATTCATTGTGTAAAATAAATCTTATAAACAATTTTAATTTAATTGCATTGGGTCCCAAATTGAAATCAAGAACTCTGCAACTATACCCTATATTTTTGCACGTTCGCGATGCGCTTTCGTGAAGCGTGATTAATGTGCTTAACCAATTTTATCTAGAGGCCTGTTGTAAAAAAAAAAAAAAGTTAAATTACGCCAAGTTCATTTTCTGCAGACATTTGTTTTTTTTTAATCATTTTTAATAATTTGACTAGGAGATTTACAATTTTGCGGACAACCCAGTCTCATTCGCCAGGACGTAAGAATAGAATGTATAGGTGCAGGTCAAATCCTTCACAAAAATTCACAGGGCACGTTACGTTCATTATTTGCCATGCAAATACAGTTATAATTTCTGCTATGCTACATAATTTATGTGCACTTTTGCCAGCTTTATTGCAAACCCTGGCCTGCAATCCCCGGCGCATATATGGACCGGACAGAAACGGCCTAGTTTATCCTGCTGTTTATGCTTCTATAGTGGTTGAATAGAAATACATGTTAACGTTGCGGCCAACAATTGAAGCCTACTGCAAACAATGAAAGCGCATGTTTGTGTGCTAGTCTACGTGTTTCTGCACGCGTGCGTGTCGGTTTAATGGCGGCGAACTTGGCCTGGTTTCTAATGAGAATTTAACAGGCTTATTAGCCTCAACAACGCGATGCTGGAAATACGCAGTGTGACAGAAGAGAGGGCAACATTGCACCAGTCACAGAACGCCGGCCTGTGCAGCTTTAAGGAACACAGGCCTAATTCAATTAAATGCACTTTGTGTTGTTTGTTTGTTTGTTTTTTTGTTTTTTAATCTTTATATTTTTTGTTCATCCCTACATTAATACGATACATTTTTTATTCATTTGACAAATTATTAGACCATCTGCCTAACGTTATTTTGTTTTAATTAGACGGTTATTTTAACGAAAATCAGCGACATGAGTTTTGTGCAGTTTTAACATAACTAAACTGAACTAAACAGAAATTCTATATTATTATTATTATTATTATTATTATTATTATTGTTGTTAAATGCTTATTTGAATGAACATTTGTCTTTGCTTTCTAGGCCTACCTAAAAAAATGCAGTGGACGGTTATGAACATAATCTTTCCAGTGTTGTTAGTTTATCAAGAGCAATTTCTTAAAGGTAGCTTATGCTAAACATCATTAACAAGCTCACTTTTGTGCTTTGGGCCTAAAGAGACCTACAGGCCTTTTTTGTATTTTTCTTTTTTTTAAGGCCTGCTTTTTATTGAAGACCACCATAGCTTTTAAGGTGGCACCCTTCTATGTAGTGAAAAATGGAGGCTGTATATGAGTGACTAATCCTTAGGTCAATAAATAATAATATTTAGAAAGTTTGCAACTAGGCCAAGAATGTAGCAAATCACAGCCAAAACTGGAAGGCAAACATTTTCCCTCTCACCAGCAAAATCTCTCTTTTGCAAACTGTCAGGCAGGAATGTGACAGGCTGAGGGTTGATGGCCATTGTGCTGTCTATCTGTCTGATGTGATTCACACTAGTACCTGCTGCCAAATCAGTGCTCCTCCCACCCTAATGTCCCTGGGGCTCTTAAACACACACACATACACACACACACACACACACACACATTATGCCTAAAGCATGCAGATGTGTGTAGTTATGAAGACACAATTATTTATTTCTGTATCTTCTTGTGGAGGGAGAGGCGTTTGAAAGTATTTCCTGTACTAAACCCAGTGACATAGCTGTAGCGTCTCTCCTCAGACTGGTGGCAGTATGAACCTTGGGCTGGGGTACGTGTGTGGGGTGGTCAGATGGCCCTCGGGCGGCGTGTTGGACTCCAGACACTGCGTGTTTGCTCTGACACTCTTCACCCTGCTCATGCAGGTGGTCGTGGAGGCCAACTCGTGGTGGTATGTATTCAACATGCATCTGCTCTAATGTTGGCATGACTGGAGCCAGTTCTGTCTGTAATTAAGCTAATTCTGTAAATGACCCAATAAAACATGAAATGCATAAAAAAGACTAACAATTTGAATGTAGAAAATATATTGTCTCTTTTCCTTTTTTAATGTCATATCCCGTATAGAAGACCTTGGTGGGTTCAGTCAGGTGTGTGTGTGTGTGTGTGCGTGTGTGTGTGTGTGTGTGTGTGTATATATCTCTGTTTACATGGTTGTGCTCAACAGACGTCTTTAGCTTGTTTAGCTACAGCTGATTGAGCCACAGTAAAACAGGCTGACTGCTGTTTCTTTTCAAGAACTTCCACTTCCTTAGTTTCTCCATGCATACAGCCAAACCAAAGTTCTGAATATTATAGAAAATGCTGTGGTTTTTCGTTGTGTAGATAGTATGTGGGGTGGAGGAGGCATGCGTGCATATTCACCCATACTTTTGGTATTGGGGGAATTTGACCATTACACTTGTTAGTCACACTGAGAAGAACTTTTTTTTTTATTTCTTTTTTTTTATAGGAGCATCCACTTACACCATTTAAACTATGTGTATCATAGTTCAGTTTAAAAAAATAAATAAATAAATATAAATAAATAAATAAATAAATAAATAAATAAAATGTTTTTATTTAACCTTTTCATGAAACAGGACTTAGGGTGTAAATGATTTAGGATGTAGATATGAATGAGCACTTAGTGTGATGTGTGAGAAGGGGGTATTTGTGATTGTCTGGGCACATGTGTGCGTGTTATGATGCCTGCATGCTGAGTCTGCCATCTCTTGTTGCTAGATTCCCTAGTTGATCAGGTTACACTGGGGGCTAATTGTCTGTCTCTTGAGGCTCAGAGATTGGCTGCTCTAATTGTCCTGTGGCCTGGAACCAGATGCTTATACTATTATCTGTCCCTATCATCATTTTGCATGTCTTCCTTACCTAGGCCTGTCTTAGTCTCTGTCGGTCTGTCTTGCCATCTGCCTGTCTATCTATAGTAAACTATCGGAATCTATCCACAATCAAATGAGAGTGATTTTTGGCCTATGGGTTTATCTGTATTCCATATGCGTAGCCAAGAACTCTGTTTGGTTGGTTACAATTGTCATGCAATGACTAATTCAGTGAGAAAGCAGTTCAAAAATTCTGAGATTAAGAGATCGTTGGCAGTGTAAACTTTAAGACATTTTATTTAGAAAGTTTATTATTTATTAATTTATTTGGTGCGTTTTAAGTCAATTCAGTTGCTTTTCCAAAGCGTTTGTGTTTTTAAACACCAATATATCTGCATGATATGAACATTTTTCATATGCTAATGTGTCTGCTAAGGTAACGTGTCTATATGCTAATGTGTCATCTCTTGCAGGTCCCTTGCCATGAATCCGTTGTTGATTCCCGAGGCGTACATCATCGGTGCCCAGCCGCTGTGCAGCCAGCTAGTGGGGCTCTCACAGGGCCAGAAAAAGCTGTGCCAGCTCTACCAGGACCACATGCAGTACATCAGCGAGGGTGCCAAGACCGGCATCAGGGAATGCCAGTTCCAGTTCAGGCATCGGCGCTGGAACTGCAGCACTGTGGGCAACTCTTCTGTGTTTGGACCGGTCACGCAGATTGGTAAGACTTGCACAATGTCGGGCGATGCAGTAGAGCGCCGAGTTTTAGTGTTTCTTTGTTTGTTTTTTTGGAAGAAAAAACAATTTGCGTGTGTTCACATTTTAAAGAATTTTTTTTTTGCACGTCATTAGTGTTCTATTTACCATATTTTCTCTCTGTCTCTCTGATTGGAGTGTTTGAGGTTGATTCTGAGCAGCTGTGTGCAGAGAATAGTTGGTGGTTGAGGTCGCTGGATAAATCACATGTGGCTTTTGCCTGTAATACCCCCCCCCCCATTCCCAGTGGTGATCTAACCTGATGAAGGGCTACAACATATTTACAGTTAATGGTAATGCATTTTAGGCATCAATATGTTAACCTGTCAAAGATTGTATGCGTTTCTATGCACTTATGTTACCTATATGTGTGTGTGTGTGTGTGTACACTGAAACCAGTGTGTTACAATGCTGTCTGTAAGGTAAATCACATTCTGAGCATGTCATCACGCGCCAACATGACACCACCTTAATGTGGCCCAGCAAGAAGTCAGTTGAAAGCCAACCGTGGACAGTGAGTCAGGTCTGTTCTTCATTAGGCATAATTCACAAGAACCACAAGTGCTAATAGATTACGGTTGCAGTGGTAACTTGTCCAAGAAGGTTTGTGTGGGTCTCCATACACTGAGGTACTCAGGTGTGTTTGCGTGTGAAGAATAGTTGTCGGCAGCTCCCTTTCCAAACATCAGTCTTCATAGAAACCTCATCAGCTGTTGCTTGCTCCGACATCACTTCCATCCCTGGGCCAAGTAAACACAACCTCCCCTCTCAGTCGGGCGATCGGTCTGCCTGCGTGTCTGTCTGTCTGTCTCCCTCCCTTTCCGCGCACTTCCCCGGGCCACACTGGTTTAGAGGCGTTAGCCCTAGAAGAGGGGGGTGGGGTCTCTGGCCGGGCTGCAGGATGGGAGTGCGGCCAGGTCCACAGCAGCGTGGGAGACGACAGCTCGTCTGTCCACAGGTCCACTATTAGGCCAGTCTCCTCCGGCTGGTTTGAAGTTGTAAGACTAATAATCTGTTTTCTCCCTCGCCGGTCAAGACCTGTGCCGCCAGCACTTCCTCTTTGGACAGCATTCAGTCACCGCCTCCTGTTGGTCTCTTTATCGGCCTTCTCTCCTCTGTGACTCGCTGTATGTTCTCTTTATGTGCTAATGTTTTTCTTTTTGTTAGTTTTATCCCTTACGGCACTTCTCCCGGCTTGTCTCTTTGACCCAGTTGTCTATTCTTTCGGTATGTGCATCTCTGGTTGTTATTGCGTGTGGGACGACTTAGGAGTTGGCCTAGCAGGTATATGGGCTGTGTACCTGAATGCTGTAGGCCCACTTCGGCACACAGTCTTGCTGTGTTTGCATTTCAAACATCATTATCACCCCCCTCCCCCCCCCCCATTATATTTCTCCCTGAAACTTATCTCTCTTTATCTTGGCCTCAGCAGGTTCCCATGCACGTTAAGTCAGCGGGATTGTGTGTTGGTTTCAACGGAGAAAGAGGCAGTTGTGACGTCGGGGGCACTCCCCCCCCCTTCCCCCGTTAGTCTCCACAGAGGAAATGTTAAGGAGGAGAAATTATGTGAGCTAATCTGAGCTATGGCTCATATGGAGCCAGTCGTGCCACATGCAGACACAGAGCTGTCTCTCTTTCCCTCTCGCTCTCTGTCGCTCTCAATTTGGGAGGTAACGGGCAGCTGCCTGTTGAGAGAGCTCTCAGCCACCAGAGGGCGCTGGCTTCACTTTGGCAGATACCCAACAGCGGCTGACTAATGCTGACTGAACATGATAGTGAAGAAGAGTCCACAGTCTGAAATGCTGTGCAGTCTAATTAAATGATGAACAGTGTCACCCATAATTACATCTGAATACATGGTGTTTTTAGCAACAGGGTTTGACACAGCTATTTGAAATTATCATACAAAAATGACTGCTCCCAAAACGTACATTTCTCTTCCAAAGTCTTACATCTTCCATGTAAACTCTCTCTACTTATATTAAGTGTGTGTGTGTGTGTGTGTGTGTGTGTGTGTGTGTGTGTCCGCCCGTCCACAGGCAGCCGAGAGACAGCGTTCACATACGCCATCAGCGCGGCTGGGGTTGTGAATGCAGTGAGCCGTGCCTGCAGAGAAGGGGAGCTGTCCAGCTGCGGGTGCAGCCGCGCGGCACGCCCCAAGGAGCTCCCGCGTGATTGGCTCTGGGGCGGCTGCGGAGACAACCTGCACTACGGCTACAGGTTCGCCAGGGAGTTTGTGGACGCCCGCGAGAGGGAGAAGAGCTACCCCAAAGGCTCTTACGAGAGCGGCCGCTCCTTCATGAACCTCCACAACAACGAGGCTGGACGGAGGGTGAGGAGGTCTATCAGTGTCTGTGTCTTACGAATATCAAATGGCACAAATGCCGCTATTAAATTATAAAAAAATGAATTTATCACAGGTATCAGTTCACTTGATCTTATACCTGCCTGAAAACAGTTATAACTTGTTCATAACGTTTAATAATGATTTAGAAAGTGAATACAGCCTAATTTACAACCTAATTGTAAATCATTTCTAAATCTTTTAGGGTAGTCTTATTGTACAGCAGTACCCAAATGGCAAATGGAAATTGGTTCTCTCAAAGTGAGGGTCACACAGGAGTGGGTCAGGATAATTTCAGAAATTAAATGAAATGTTAAAATTATTAGAAATATCATATTTTAGACATAATACGTACACAGTACAGTGTATACATTACTTTGATGTATTCTGCTACTAGCTTATATTAAAATACTATCAAATAGTATTATGCTTTTACCACAAGGGGGTCTCTGGTTATTTTGGGGGTCGTGAGCTGAAAGGCTTGGGAACACCTGTACTACAGTATAACACACTTTACTGAACGTGTCTTTAGTCTGTGTGTTATTAACCCTCTTCTCCTTCCCGTCAGACGGTGTACGACCTCGCCCACATGTCCTGCAAGTGCCACGGCGTTTCCGGCTCCTGCAGCCTGAAGACCTGCTGGCTGCAGCTGGCAGACTTCCGCCACGTGGGCGACGCGCTGAAGGAGAAGTACGACAGCGCCGCCTCCATGAAGTTGAACGGGCGCGGTAAGCTGGTGCAGATGCACAGCAAGTTCAACGCGCCCACCAGCCACGACCTGGTCTACGTGGAGTCCAGCCCGGACTACTGCCTGAAGAACACCAGCACGGGCTCCCTGGGCACGGTGGGCCGCCTGTGCAACAAGACGTCGGAGGGCATGGACGGCTGCGAGCTCATGTGCTGCGGCCGCGGCTATGACCAGTACAAGGCCCAAGTGGTGGAGCGCTGCAACTGCAAGTTCCACTGGTGCTGCTACGTTAAGTGCAGGAAGTGCACCCACATCGTGGACCAGTATGTCTGCAAGTGAGGGGATGTTGGTGTGTGTGCGTGTGTGTGTGTGTGTGCGTGTGCGTGTGTGCGTGTGTGTGCATGCGTGCGTGATTACACGGTCAGAGGAACAAACTAGCGGCGAGAGAGAATGGAAGAAAGAAATAAACAATATAAATTATATTTATAGAGTTAAACAATTATACCGTTGCAAAAAGACTTGACTCTTTGCTCCTTTTATAGTTTTAAAAAAATCATGTCTTCAGAAACTGAGAATATTGTGAAATATTTATTTTCAGATGATACTTTTTTTTTTCTGCCCAGGGTCATCAGCATTTTAAACCCGTGTGCCTTAACCTGGCTTAATATCAAAGCCCACATCTTCTTTGCCCATAACATCTCCTGTCATTTGGCAAGTCTAATGGGTTTCAATGTTTCAATGAAATTGGACTCTTCATCCTGTTTCACGACGGTAGATCACCGGTGTTTTGGAACAAACTGTATTGGTGGAAGCTGTGTTGTCATAGGATCAGTGCCAGCGCGCACTTGTTTACTGGCCACCACCGCATGCTGTGGAAGGTCCAGTGAACACCCTCGATGGTTAACAATGGGCACACCTGGGTCTTTTGGACTTGAGGTTTTGGAGATTGGGCATTCTGCTGTGCTAGCAGCCTCTCTGCTGTCTAGGTGCTTCGACAAGTTCTCCAGTCATTATGCACTTTGAACCAGAGACGTAAATCTGTCTGTAGCCATCTATTCAACTGTTCCCCTAGTGCATCTTCAACAAGTATATCAATATTATAATCTACATTTTTTTTCCTCCATATTAATACAGATTATCCACTTTAACAATATGGTATAATACTTACATGGTTTGAATATATATGGGCAATGTTGTGGTTACCATGGAGAAATAGTCCATCTTCTGTATATAGTATGTCTAGCCAACCAATCAGTAAATGTTTATGTATTTATTTTCTTTTATCCAGATCGCCTTTTAAGCTTTTATAACAGAAACATCTTTATCATAGGTCCATATTGTTTTATGTAAGTCACTTATTTTGTTCTCACAAATTTGGCTCTCACTGTGATGTAAAGGGAAATGCACCTTAATGTTCGCTATTCACTCATTCACTCTGTTCCAGCCTAACAGTCGTACTCGTATCACAAGTGTTCACGTCGGCCACATGCTTCTATTACCACTCAGTTACTACTTTACTGTCCCTGTGGTGATTCAGTAGGCAGCGCATAGCTATTCCATGCCAATTCAACTATGTGTATGTATAAGCTTCTGAATTTGAGAATTGCCAAAAAATGTGTCCTACCTTTTTTTTTATTTTGTTACTTTTATTTTATTTTATCAATGCTCTACTTTGTTTCAATAAATATCAAATATAAAATGAAGCATTTACTGGGGTATAATCTTTATGTTTCAGATTTCTGCAAATGCTGTATCTTAATGTGTTTTTAGTCAAATGCATCATTGCTGTGAGAAACAAGGTTTTCTTTTGAGGGCTATCTCACTGGACCAAAGCAGCGCCATTTTACAGTGGCAGTTTGGTTCCTCTTGACCTGCTACATTCCTCTCCTCCCCTGTGGGCAGATTTTGTGACCAACGGGTAAACCCACATTGGGTGACAGCTGTTTTTAGGCATGAACTCAACAAAGGCGAGTCAGGCTCACTCAGAGCCTCACAGGATGGTCTGAAAATTGTGGTGTCTCTCCAGGGATGATGGAAGTAACATTATAAGCACTGCGCTCAACGGCTTGATGACATTGGCTCAGCTAATGGAATGATGTATCGCATGTTGGGAGCGTAGGAAGATGTGGATCTCTGCGCAATGGGACTCAGGAAAAAGATGGCCTTGTTTCAGCCCGCTAGGGGGTGAGGAGAGAAATTGTGAGGGTTGGGGGGGGTGGGAGTGTAATAACAAACAGGGATTACATGCGGAGAGGAAGGAGAAGAAGGTTATAAGAGGTGAGGCCCCAGGGAGAAAGGATCAGTCAGAACGTGCTTTAGGAGAAGTGGGGCTGTGGAAGGACCGCCATTACTATATAAATGCTCCTGACATTAACTAATATTTACACTAGTAAAATGATTCTGACTTGAGGTGCACATCACATGTGTGACCTTGTCAATTGGCCCCTTGTGTACGAATGCATGTGCTTCACTTGTGGCACTGGCATAAAGTGTGTTGCGTCAGGACAAGTGTTTGCATTTCTGATTGGTGTCATATAGACCAATGAGGAGAAAAGTGGGAGAGCAGAGATGGAGAGATATATGCCAGGTCACTCTAAAGAGGAAGACGAGTGTATGAGATCCAAGGCCAGCTGAAGATTTTATACGTTTGACCTTACTGTCAGCAGCAGGGTTTATATGGATATGAAAATCCCACACATTGAGCTTAAGTAAGGTCAGCCACATTTCTGTCAGGACTGGGTGCTGTGTGTATGTGGAGATGGGATGGGGGGTGAATCTAACTTTGGCCATGGCAGGAATGCTCTAGCTAGCATAAACAGAAGTCCAGCTGCAGTGCAGAGTGATAGTCAACCTAGGAAACTGAAACTCACAGGTGTGCAGGTACCGTTTCTCTGTGCTCACACATGCTCAGGAGCCCAACTGTTCAAACAAAATATCTAGATGTCTTACTCGATAGGAACTTCTTCAGACACAACCCACAAGCCGCTGTGGTGCTCTGGCTTGCCTGTATCTCCCTGCTGCCTCTGTACCCTTTCCAAAACCGATAATGCAGGTTTGTGTATAAACAATGTGGCATGTACTACTGTGAGCAGCCATGTACATTATTTTTGTGTTTTTGTTACCTGCATGTGGTCACAGTTGTGATCAGATGGTAAGCGGGGTGGTGCACTCACTAAACATTACAGCTTTACGCATGCACTCAAACATAGAGCACCATGGGCTGATATAGAGATAGCCGTACTGTAATCTTATATTGTCTCTTTGATGTCGGACTTGAACGGTTTATCTAAGAACAAACTAGTTTGAACGAGTCTAACTCTTCACACGTCGTTCTCACATTGTCTAACTCTTTACTCTTTATTAAAGCGTAGCACGTTTACCTGGCAAGAGGGGCAGACGGATCAAAATGCATGGCACAGAGCGTGCGCACCTCCAGTTAAGTTGCACTCAAATTTGCATCCAAACACAAGTGTCTTCTCACTTAGCAAAGGGACTTGATACTGCTGCTCAGGTATTATAAAAGCATTACATATGGATATACTCTGCTAGGAAAAGGGACAATTTTAAATGCTTATGAAATAGCCTAAACCTCCTTTCTTATTGAAGATTAAATACATTAAGAAAGTCTGTGTCTATGGCAAATAATTTCATTAAAATGTTCTTCTGGATGTGTGTGTGTGTGTGTGTGTGTGTGTGTGTGTGTCTGTGTGTCTGTGTCTGTGCGCGCGCGCGTGTGCACGCGCGAGCACACACGCACGCATATGATGATTATGGCGAAGAAGGGGACTGGCTGAAGAAAAGCTTGCTGTAGCGCTCTGAGTCTTTCAAGTGGCTTTCCCCCTTCTACTTCCATCACATTAACATTCCTCAGAGGTTTTCTTAGATAATTACGTGAGAGGTTGTGTTTTCTTAGAACAAAGCAGCTGGTTAATCTAAGGCAACCTGACTGCAGTGAGGTCAGATCTGGATCTGCTGACCTCAACTTCATAGATATTTCATAGATACTGTTTCTCCGGTTCAGTGGAAAAATACTGAACTTAAGAGGTAATACTTTAACTGGAATAAAATAAGCCACAGATAGGGGTGTAATACATTTACACCACCCAAGAGACTCAACCGAAACTGGAACACTGGCTTATTAGTTCTGCTTTTTACCAAGCTTAACCATGGCTGAACTTTGTGGTGTCTTGCTCCCGCAGTTCAAATTGTCCTGTGCCCATCCAGGACTGAAACACCTAATCATAAGGGTAACTTGAGAACAAATGGTGAGTTGCCACTGCAGAAAACAGTGCATGTGACTACAGTCTTAAAGAAACACACTTCTAAGAGACAAGATGGCCAGCAGCGTGCTCCACAGACTGTAGTAGAGAGCAGAGTAGATGACCTGTCAGTTGTACAGCTCTGGCAAGACTCCGCACTCCAAGCCAAAATTGAGCTTATTCTGTCCAATAGCTCTTACTGTAAAACTTCCATGGAGCTACAGCCATGCAAAAATAAGAGCCCTCCACAGGGCTGAATTTAGGGCTATTTGGGATTGCGGTTGTGTGTTTTAGAGACAGAGCGTAGGACGGCACACCGTGACGTCCTAAACAGAGTCTGCACTGGATCAGAGAGGCAGGTCAGTGCCACAAATCTACCCGTTCCCTATACTTGCTATGCCAGCTCTATCCCATGTCCCCCCAAATCCACTCACATGAATGAGCTTCATATGAACGCGTGAAGTATATGTCTGTCAGCTCAAACCTCGTCCAAGCATTTTTTAATCTTCATCAGGGTAACTTTTCTCTCGCCTTAGTTTTTCCATCAAATGATTCCTAATTCTGGTTGTACTTGGTTTGTAGTTGGTACTACCTACTGGAGGAAACATAATACAATCAAAACATACTTTTGAGGTGAACATTTAACACATGTAAACCACCTTCAGATCTTTATTCAATTTATTATTTTCTTTCGTTACTTTTAATTGCATTTACTGTACATTACAATTCTTGTTGGATTCAAAGTTAACATGTTGGAAAGGACAAGTTCTTCTCAAAATAACGGATTAGTGTCAAGCTTAACTGTTACATTAACCACAAGATGCCTGACATACTGGGTACAGTAACAATAATTAATAGAATCCATACAGTATTTTTGCCATGTTAGCCATGTATTTCTGTCTGACAGACTGACCAAGGAAGAGTAAGCAAAGATGCATTGTGCATTTCTAGTTTGTTCCACGTTGTATTCAACCTTCCTATAGGGTTTACACGTTTGAAAACATGAACCTTCAGGGGATAAAAAAGGATTATAGTATATTATCCCATGTCATTGAGTAACATGCACATAGTGACCAAATGTGTATATTTATACAGATGCACTTAAAGTCAGTTTGACAACGTTATTCTGAAAAGGGAACCCTGGGAATGCTTCTCTGTGATATTTGAGCTGCATGTGGTCATACACATGCTGTCTTTTTTATTTTCAAGTCAGTCTGCTTGTAAATCAACATAGAGTCTCATTGTGTCTCATATTCTTCCACGGTTTACATCCTCTGAGGAGACATGCTCGCTTGTGGTCTGCTGTGGGATCTTCTCTCCACACTCAATCCTTTTCCCTCTCTAACGTGTGTGTGTGTGTGTGTGTGTGTGTGTGTGTGTGTGTGTGTGTGTGTGTGTGCGTTCGTGAGCGAGCGTGCACGCGTGTGTAGGCCTGCCCAATGGGGAGCTGGGTGCCAGGTCAGAGCCAGTAGCTGAGAGATCCTGTCAGCTTGCTAAACCTCTGTAGATTACACTGAGCGCTCCTCAGCCTTGTTATGGTTAAAAGGATTGTACCACAGTTAGTGAGAGTCCCCCCCCCCCCCAATTCATCTTCCCTGGAAAATGTGCCGGCTCCCGATCTGAAACCTCCATAAACATGCTGTGATTCACAATACTGAACAGCAACAAACATGCAGCTCTATAAGCAAGCTAGTGTAATCACAATATCACACATATATCACGCTCCATATTCTCACCTGAGATAATCCTTGGCCCTGTGGCATCGGGACGAGTTTTGTTTTTAGGAAGATACATCTCTAGGCTGCCTGCCTGGACCAGGACAAGTGGACAGTGGATAGGACATTGTTGAGGTGCATGGGTCATAAATCACAATGATTTGATCTCCAGCGTGAAACCGTAGGGAAGCAGACACGTTGACTGATGTTTCCCCAGTCTCGGAGATGAAGTCATTTGCTCTAATATAATGAAGCGTATCGGTGAAGTGTTAAGGCTTTTCTAGCAAGGATCGCAGTGAGTCATCTATCACTCATATGAGCTCCAGTTTCACTGTAGACATCTGTGTCCTTGCTCAACAAACTTGTAAAAAGTATAGTCATAGAATCCTCTTTTATTTAATAAAAAAATATATTTGGAACGATATAATCAATTGGTAAATAATGTATTTTTAAATGGCATGTGTCCAAACCGCAAGACAAAATTGGGTTTTGAAACTACACATAGTGTAACGTCACTGCCTAGAACATATACTGTAAGATACACAGTACAGTATATAGGATACATAAAAGTAGATAGCTTATAGAGGACATTTTCAGAACAAGTACCCTACCTTATACCCTTCTAAATGAAAAGTACAGTAGGATTAGACTATACATTAATACAAGTATTTAGAATAAATTGTACCTAATCGAGAATAAACATACAAAACACAATTTTCCCAGTCTCCTTGGCCGCTTGTTTCCCGATGACTGACAAGCATGCTAGTTAGCACCCTCATTAAAGAGCACATAATGAAATAAGGTGTTTAATACAAGCATTACACTGAGGCCTTTGTTTTTAATGAATCCCGGTACTAACGGAGATGGGCGGGGGGAAGGGGGGGGGGGGAGGTTGCATGTAATAGCTGGATATGCATGTCCTGCTAGATCCTATAAATCTAATACCTTTTTAAAAGGTGAATATCCTTCTGTATGGCCCTGTGTCTAGTCGTGGAACATTCATGTTTCCTATTGGACCCTTGATTCTCTGAGGGGGGGTTTAGCAGAGCAGCCATACACTCCCAGTTATGCTCTGCTTCAGTAAGATTCAGGCTTAGTTTAACATATTACTGCATATGCAGTCCAAGTACCCTTTCCACATAGTTCTCGTCAGTGGAAGGGGGATTTTAGGCATGTGCATTGAATGTGAACCACCGTGAATGAGTGAAGTCATATGTATTCCCTAAACAGATGTGGTTCATGATGAGTGTGGCATTCTGAGCAATAAGACACAGGTGGTCGATACAGTGAATCGGCCAGCAGAGATGGATTCAGACTCTCTGTATAATTGATATTGTCTAACAAGTTGACAGTAAGACAGGCACATTCCATTTTATAATAGAAAGAGTGAAAAAGCAAGCAAGAGTGTGCAGGAAGGACAGATACTGTAGAGAATTACAAAAAAGAAATAACTGCCTAATATATGAGGTGATGTTGCAGTTTTATGTTTGGTAGAATCATCCCCCCCCCTCTAAAAACACAAAGGTCAGAAAACGGTTAGCGAAACAATTTTTCTGATTAGATCAAAATGCCTCAATTCTTCGTAATTACATTTTTTTAATCGCTAGCAACTGTCACGCAGCCCCATGCATTCTTTTCCAAGTTATTTTGGACACCACATCAGTGTTAATTTTACTTCTTTCGGTCTCTTGTGCGAACATAGAGCTAGCTCTTCTACAGAAGACAGTTGGCACAGCTCTATAAAACAGGACATAACTCAACAGCTCATTGCTTTTGTCTGCTTTTCTCCAATGCAATCAATTAATCTCCCAGTCTGCTATGCTGTAAAACGTGTTGTGTCCAACATGATGAACATTTGACAAATTATAGCTCAACATGTGGAGCAATAAAAAAATGAGTATTTATTGCAGTGTTAATTAGATACAGTGCCACAATGTGTCCAATTAAAACAGTGTAGCCCACTTAATCTTATTAGAATAAAAAACATTCCTAGACTTCATTTTATTATAAGACAAGAAACACACACAATGGAAATGTAGAAAAACAACAGCAATAAACCCTGAACACGTTGTTGTGCTACGTACTTATGTGTGTGTGCGTGTGCATGTGCCTGTGCGCGTGCGTGTGTGTGTTTACAAGCACACACCAGCTCAGCGAATTAGGTAGCTCCAGAGACTCAGTTTATCAGGCTCACTGAGCTACTCAGTGTGCTGTGTAACTGTGCTGAGAGGCCACTTCTCTCCATCTCACAACAAAGCTGATGGAGGGCTGGCTCAAGGCCCAAGACCATGACAGACTGGCGGGGAGCCCGGAACTCGAGCCCCTGGCTTGAGGCCTACAGGCCTTGGGCTGGAGGTTGACTGGGACTGGCTATGAAGTCTTGATGAATGGGTTCTGGCACTAGACCGGTGATTTCTGCAAGAAGTGTGCATTGTGTGCAAGGGTGTCCAGTGAGTGTGCAGTGGTGTGTGTGTGTGTGTGTGTGTGTGTGTGTGTGTGTGTGGGGGGGGGGGGGTAAATTATGTAGGCCTATACTATATTCTTTATGTTTTGGTGTGCATTGGTGTACACACATCCTGGGTGCGCTAAGGCTAACCGGAGTCTTTTAACAAGAGATGTAAAGGTCAAGGTTGTCTGCACTATCCAGACACAATTCATCACCACATCTGTGCCTAAAAGACTTAAGGTACACAAACCCTGGAGAAGTTACTTAGAAACAAATTAGGAGCTAATCGGGAACAAACGTCACTACATTAGTAGTTAATACTGTTTATATGAGTGGATTAGCTAATGACTGAAGACGTTGTGTATTGTATTGTAAAGTAGACTATTCAAATATATTTAAAAAAAAACAAAGTTATATTGTTCTTTAAAATCACGAATACATTAATGTAATATATATTATATATTATATATTACATTATTACACATGACATGATGAGGCACAGTCTAGAACATGCTTTCCGCTCTTTATTAATGTTTACTTCTTGCTCCCATGTGTACTGATGCATACATGTTATGTCATCTATTTGTTCCTATTAAACACTGCCAGAAACTAATTTGGCTTAACTTTTGGGCAAACATATATTATTATCAGGTTGTTTTTGGAAGGGGTAAGAACACTGAGTGATAATGACATTTCTCTGTCCATCATTAAAGCTTAAATTTGCAACCCTGACAAAAAGTGTATGGACCTGCAGCAGGGAAATACTCTGGATTCAGCTATTGCAAGCTAAATATAACCATTTCTCCATTCTTTGTGTTTACTGGTCGAGTATTCAGTATTGGAGGTTCTGGGAGGTGTGTCGTGGATTGGGTTATTTAATGCTTCTGTGGTGTCGTCTCCGGGGTTCCTCTAATGGTGGCGACATGGTGGTGCATGGTTGGTGGGCTGGATTATTA
>JAODLL010000022.1:2119198-2139068 GCA_026546735.1 Forbesichthys agassizii | reverse complement strand
TTATACACAGTATATATAAATAATATTGATTAATTCAATTAATTAATTCAATTAATTTGATTAAATAATCACAATTAACACATTAATTCACACATTAATTAGATATTTTTAATTGAATGACAGCTCTATATTAATAGTGTCATGTATTGCATTGTAATGGCATACAGTACAATGCTAAGCCATTAACATAATAATTAGTCTTTTTGACAAATTGATAATGTAGGTTATATAGATGGCAATGTGATGAGTATTTTCTAACATATTTTTGTTAGTAAAGGCTTGGAAAAACATAATCTGGTGGGCCCCCTGCAGTAACTCTGAGGACCCCCTAGGGGTCACACAACCCCTGTTGAATATCTGTCGTAATGCACTTGTTTCATGGCAAGATCGTATCAGCTGACACACACACACACACACAAACACTCATCCCATGCGGTTTACTGCACTGTGTTTCTGTTTACGTCATATCTTCCCTCTTCCAGGTACAAAGACCTGGCCACTCCACAGCGTACCTGGCTAGCATAGTCCTGGCTCCTGTCCTGCACCTGGGCTACCCCCTGTTTGGGTGGCAACTACTCTTCCCCGGCTCCTGGCACCGACAACAGGAGCACTGCATCCATCCTGCACCTTCCTATCAGTGGTTTCCCTGTCTTTCATGGCGTACTAATTAAACATCCTGGGATGCGTACTTGCACCCCTGCTGGTCATGACCCTCCTTTACGCCAAGGTCTTCTGGAGCCTACAGGGGTGACTGCAAGACAGCTGTCCCCAGGTCTGGGCCTCGCTGCTTAGGGAGAAGAGGCTAGCTTGCTCCCCTGGCCCTGGTCCTGGTCCTGGCCCTGGCCCTGGCCCTGGCGCTCTTGGTCTGTCTGTTTACTGGCTGCTAGATTCCCCTGCACCTGATGAACTCTGCTGCTCTTCCACTGTCCTCAAAGTGTCCCACAGGGGGCGCTGTGCTCAAGCAGGTAGCTTTTATGTACAGTTTTGACGATTTAATATTAAGATCCATGCTGCCACTTGCCAACAATTATAGATTTTTATGTTTTATAATTGTCACAGTGCACTTTTAACATAAAGGCTATGAAAAAAAATCCTAATGTTCATTATGACCATGTGCAGGGTTGGAAATTAGCACCGGCCATCAGCCAGGGTACTTTTTCGGACAAATACATGTATTTGTGATGGGTATTTTAATCAATCTATTTTCTGCACTACTATGAGGATGCTTTCTTCTTCGTATAAAATGGAGACAAACGCGAAACTGAGATATGATATTGTCGTTAAAAAATTATGGTGGGTTAAAATAGATTATGAAGCAATATTTATGACCCTGCAATTAAAAATGGCAGACAAAGAGAACCATGGTAGGAGCTAAAAGGTTCAGTCTTTTCTGTACCGGTACATTTTGTGAGGCTGTGTTTATAAGCATAGGCCTGAATGGCGATGACCACCTGCTGATGTCATCGACATTGGTGTTCATCGACATTCAGGCCTAAATACCTAATTTTATAAACACAAATACAGAGACACCAATGCACAGAAAAGACAACATATTATGTATTGTATGAGAAACATATATTAATAAAATTAATGTTTTGACGCAATTCTAATTTGTTGTTGTTTTAATATTTTATAGGAAAAATGATTGGCTGGTATTAAATGTAAGTGGCTGGTAAAATCGGGCCTCCAGGTGGGCAAAAAAGTTAATTTCCCACCCTGACCATGTGTTATATTTCAATTTAAACAGACCTGCAGAGATTTATTTGGCCAAAATTAAATATAATTTATTATAATATAATATATATAATTATACTGGAATATCAATTCCATCAATAGAAAAATCAAAAATATGAAGAAGACTCATCTCCGGGTATCCTTCTGTCACATGCCAACTCCCCAGTAAACCCTGATCCTGCAGGCAGGCCCATACTCATATATAGAGGCTCTTGCTGGCGGGGGCAGCCTGCCACAAAGGGGGCGAGTGAGTGAGTGAGCAGCGACTACAGTTTGACCAAAACACAGAGTTTTAGGAATGAAGGCCATACCCTGAACCCAGCAAGAGGAGAATGGTCCAGCAGGACATTTTGGAGTCCAAGACTTGAGTATAATGTTGTTTCCCAATTTTGTTTCTCCATCCCAAACATTTCTCTTGATGCTCCACTAGAGGGGGCTCTTTAATAATACTAATTTAAAAAAAAAAACTGTAAAGGTCCTCTCACGGCCACCATTTTATGATTCCACTCATTAATGTCAGCCACGCCTTCTTTCAGAAAAAACTTTATTTCAATGTGCATATTAAACAACCTATTATATATTATTTTTTAAAAGATGCTCAAAAATAAACTTTCTCTTCAAATACAATATGACTTATCATGAAATACCTTCAGTATATCACTGGGTATAAATGCAATGAAAATGTCTTTGTCATCAGTGTCTCGTGAGCTCCTCAGGGAAGGCAATAGACTGTATAGTTATCACCTGAGCAGGGTGCGATCCCTCCCACCAAACTATACAACCTACTACCTCACCCTGAGAGAACACCAATCAGGCACGGAGGGGAGATAATCGTGTAGCACACAGGAAGTCAGTCTACAACGTTACGTGCTTGTCATAATGCATTACAGTTGGCGGTTGGTGTTTTTTTAATTGGATGAATGCATTTCCCATCCAGAGATGGCACCGTTGCTGACAAGCTGACTCGGCTGTCTCCTTAGGAAAGACAGTAGATTGTATAGTTATCACAGAAAGAGGTCACACAACCCCACAACTATTCAATCTACTACCTCAGCCTCAAGGACAGCATCCACAATGATTCATCATCAATCAGTCCTCACCGGTAACACTCCTGTAGTGACGGACATGAAAAAGAGACAGAGATCGTCTTAATCACACTGTTTGTCAAGCATATACAATTAAAGCTTCTGAGGTTATTTCTGCTCCATTTCAATAGTTACATGTATTAAAGATCATTGATGGCATTGTTTTCAATGAAACACCCCCTGCCCTGGAAACTCGGTACATTACAATGTTTTTGTTACAATACATTGCCCCTTTGTCGCCGTTTTTTTTTTTTTTGTCGGAATCGTCTCCTGGAAGTGATTCAAAAATGTGATTCATGAAAGAAAAAGAACATTATAGTCGAACACCTGATTTTCAGTGCCAAGACTGCTGCACAAGAGAAAACCCATGGAGCGATATTGGCATATTTTCACTAATCCTGGCGAAGCAATTTTTTTTTGACATGGAACAAATTCAGAAAAATAATTAGATGACAAATTATTTCACAGTGATATCGAAAAGTGTGCGCACTAATGTGTGAAAGCCCAAGGAATAACTCACAGGCTTCCTGAGACTCTGGCATGTGATCGAAAGACGAAGAAAAAAAAGCGTCTTGACTGTGCCAGGAATTTGTTTCCGTTTTTGCCAAAAACTGAGCTCATTGCAGTGGGCTAGCCCTGTGTAGGCTGACTGCTTCTCAGACGGAGGTACACACACAGATGCCTGCAAATATGGCTTCCACCAGCTGCCTCTGGTTGAACACAAAGCTGGGATTCTGTTCCCTAAACAAAACACAGACACACAAAATGGCGTCTTGAGCGTCGGCCATTTTATGTTTACTTTCCAACAAACCTTTTAATTTCCTTGAGACAGCTGTCTTTAACAACCATTCTGTCAGTTTAAAAGGCATACACTGTTGTCTCGAGATTGATGGCGAAACAGAGACAGCAGAAACTCTAGCCAAGTTATTCACTGGCAGTGATCAAGACAGTAACACTATAGGAAAGCTAATCAGACATTTTGGTCTGAAAACACGATTACACACAGACAATCACTTGGATTGATTTTCAGCCAGTTTTGTGACCATATGATAACCAACAGATACCTCTTCCAAATGCCCTGATGAGCTCTACCATAGTGTTTATACACCTAGGAAAGCTGTTTAACCATTTAGGGAGAGAGGGTATTTCATGGGGCAACCGATAGATATCTTGGCATGGAGGTGAATGAATGGTTAATGTGTGCCAGACAAAATGCCAGGCCAAGTCTTGAGGGGTAGACAGAGACGGGGTTGGAGTGGGGGGCACTGATTTACATAAATTAGCATACAGCCACAGCCCAAGAGACTTGGACCAGAGGAGCAACTCTTTAACATGCAGAACACCCTGCTATTCAGAACCCACAACCAGACGAGGGTGGGTGCAGGTTGGCATGATGCCCAACTCTGGCACTGTGTCAGAGGGCATTGGCTGCCAAAAAATGGGCTTATCTCCTGAACTGAGCATATTTGCTGAAGGAGATGGCAGTGATACCATTTTGAAGTAAAGTTCACATACGCACATAAGAACTTAGGCAATGTGAACACATTCAGTGAAAATGGGGAATGAAGCAGTTCTAACAACATGCTAATATCCTGCACAAACTGTTTTTTACAAACAAAGAAGCTACTTAACAGCTCAACTCCAATATGTATCAAATTATAACATTAAGGCATATTTTGCAAATCATGTGAGCTTAGTACAATTAGGTTTTCTCATCATTGTTTTTGAAGTCATGCTCATTGTTTGTGTCAAGTAAGACACAAGGCTTTATTGGGGTAAATTAATTTATGTGTCAGGGGCTCCAACATAACTGATATTGCTCTAGTAGTGTAGCAGAGATGAGCCTGAATATAAGGCAGCGAAAACGTCAATATGTATATTCCGTTAATCTGATCTGTCTGTCCTGACTGTATAGAATCCACAACAGACAGCAACTCTGGCATCACTTTATCGTTATATTGCTTCATCCCATAGTGTGACTTCATGTCAGGTAGGCACATTTAATTGACATTTAATTGTAGTGATGTTAATTTAATAAATGTACTTTCATTTTATTTTCAATAAACAATTTTATGATGCTTTCTTAATTGTTTAAGTGCTTTCTGATGCATGAGTGTAATTAGTGAATGCGTTCACATAAAAAAGCACCATCATATTGTGTAAAAAATCCAACAGTGCTATCTACAGTATAAGCTATAATAATGAATTATATTTATAATCACTATAATATGAATGAAATCTGCCTTGTAAACACCATTGAACTTGTCCTCATCATCCAACTGTCTATGAGTTTCTCCCTCTTGGAGTAAGTTCACCATACAGATTCAAAATGGCTGTTTCACTGAATCACCAGTGTATTAATGCGCCATTACGAACTTATGACATCAGACTGCTATGCTCTCAACACACACACACACACACACACACACACACACACACACACACACACACACACACACACAAATAAACACACATACATAGAATACACTACTCCATCATCTGTTATTTTTTAAATCAACAGACACACTATAACTATTAAGGTAAAAAAAGTGAGAACAATATACTGTAGGCCTTCTTCCAGGAATCGCTGGAATGTTTCCTCACCCGTTTCAAACGACGTAAACACGCAAATTAATTAGAAAATCCTCAACCACACGCGGGGTGCTCACTTGCCAGACAAAACTCCTAAGAATCAGAGCAGAGGACATGAACGAGGAGACACGGAAACACAGATTGGTTATCCCTTGTCCCTTGGTCCACGAGACAGGACGAATGCTTGGCACAGATGACGGTGGGGACACCAGACGATTGGTACAGATTCTCTCTCTCTCTCTCTCTCTCTCTCTCTCTCTCTCTCTCTCTCTCTCTCTCTCTCTACCCATCTTCCTCGCTGAGGTCGGTGCCAAGAATGGGCAGTGTCTGTGTGCCAGGCAGAATTTAAATGAGGGCGTAAGGAGGTGGTTGTTGTGGGCAAGGGAAAGGGGGGGGGGGGGGAGGGGAGTAGAGTTGGCACAGGAACCATGCCACACAATGGATGGTCACGATAGAAAAAAAAAAAAAAAGCCAACTGACGCAATGATGCATCTTTCAAACGTTTACCCCCCCCTCTCCCCCGACCCCATCATGTCTAACTTATGGTCTGCACTGATCTGGAGGAGGACTGCTTTGACATTGCTGCTCATCCTGCACATTCCCTGTGGAATCCCTGATGTCTATATTAAAAAGGGACCAAGGAGGGTGCGGATGTGCCAGAGGCTGTTCATACCCTCTTGGCATGGTGCCCGTTCTGATGCGCCAAATATACTCATTATCAAGGCGCGCGGACACACACACACACACAAGTGGGCATAATCACATACGTGTGTATTCAAACGAGTGCCACATACAACACGCCAAGCACAATTCACTTATGAACACCCTATATTTATTGTCCCTTTGTTTAAATTTAATTTACAGGCGATTCGTTGATTTGATTCTTTGCACTATGTTTATAAAATGTGCACCATTTGGGGTCATTGCTATTCCAGCTGCTGCAATTACTTTTTCAGTAGTTATTTGTAAAATTATTTCTTTTTAGGAATCTATTTTCTTTTGCTGTCTGTAAATAAAAATGTGGCAAACATAAGAGGATACAATTAATAAATTGGTTTATTTTCCTCCACTTCTTTACTTTATGTATCTTTCTAAAGCCACAAAATATGTTTTTGCTCTTACTCACATATACTGTAGGCCTACTGCCGAAGTGTAGTTGCCATGGTTTCAAATATATCATATTGCTCTGATGCAATCAATGTAAACCTTCTGTAGTAGATCCATCAAATATGAGTCTTCTTAAAATAAGCATTTGACACCATCATACAATCCAAACACATCTACAATGGTGCACATGTTACAGAGACCTACAGTATGGAATGACTTGAATACATCTACAAGAGAGTAATACACTTTCAGGCACAAACATTTTCACGCTCAAGTTCAGTACGGTACCTCAGACAAAACTGTATATTGTTGAATAGTTTGCGCTTCTCCTTCAAAATATGACGTATGTGGGCACATACTGTACAGTACTCAGCCTTTATGTAAGTGCATGTGTGCAGATATAGACCATTTACTCGATAGGAGTCTAAGGATTAATAGCTGCTGCTTCCTGCGAGAGCAAAAGAACTTCCTGTTGCTTTGCTACAGCCACGGCCGGACAACCAAGATATCAGCCAATCAGCTAAAACGAGGCTGAATGCAGGAAGTAGGCCTGGCTGCCTTCGAGAGAAAAACACATAAGCATTATGAAGCAACAAGACAAGTTCATCTGAGGATAAAAGGGGTGGGGTCACGAGCTTTCATTTACACGCCTCTATCGCATTCTCTCTTGCTCTCTATCTCCTGCTGTCTATCTCTTCTCTTGACATGTTCTCTTACATAAAGTCTTTCACAATCCAACACATACGCGAGCTAAACAGGGGGGCGGGGGCAGTGAGGGCATTCATTCGTCGTTTCTACTGTTAGTAAGCAAATGCTTCCAAACCTACCAAGTTCAAACAACCTAACGATGATGAAGATTTGAGAGGACAAGTCTATGCATCGTGAAATGGTGAAGGGAAGAAGACTCTGCCCTTCTTTGCTAAACACGTGGCACGAAGGCGCCATCTTTACACCGGCCTTCTTTTTGGTGCAAGCTTTTACGAAATAAAGCTATACGTTTCTAATTGTACACATAATACAGATATACTTTATATAATCCCATCTGCATTGCATTTACACTTTGAAAATGTCTAATGATATGAGCCTTTGTTGAATTTGCATATCCTGTAATAATACAAGCATTAGTCACATGGCCTCCGAGCTGCCGTTGACGTCAACGTTTTAATATAAATATTGTTTTGAAGTTAAATATGTCATATAGCAGTGCATGCTATCAAATAACACCTTGAATAGCAACACACCTGTAATAACTCAACATACTAACCAGATCTTAAAAGCAGCATGCATTTAGATGTCCTGCATCATTGTTCAACCTGTGAAGGTTTCAATTCTGCTTAGGCTTCCTGCCAAGTGCAAACTAAAGTACGATATACATTACAGTAGTGCAGTGTCAAGACAAGCACCGTGCACATAGTTTGCACCTTAAACGGTCACACCTCCAGGGAATAGATTAGATAAGAGACATATGCACAACCACCCTACACCTACAGTACATCCTACTGTGAAATAACCGCCACAAAAGAACCGAGGTTGACACAAACTGAAACAATAAACTGCCAACAATTAGTTGAGCAAGAAACTACTTTTACTACTATTGCCCTCATATCATAACAACGCTGTATGATCAAATCTGAAGTGAGTGCCTCTGGGAGCCTGTGGGTGTAGCCTCTCACAATGCTAAGCATGAAACCCTGCGCTTACCTGACGAACACAGAACACATGGCTCTGGCAACTTTCTGAGATCTGAGACGTTAGAGAGAATGCCTGTCCCTCCTTCTGCCTGTCTACAAAGAGACACCTGTTCCGTACACAGTGCCAAAGACAGATTGTTTACCAGAGGCTGTCCTCGAGCCGAGTAGAGCAACAAAGCCACATACAAAGACAGAGACAAAGACAGAGACAGAGGGAGAGAGAGAGAGAGAGAGAGAGAGGGGATGGGCAGCAGGTGGTCAAGGCATCCCTCTGAGCCTCAAAAACTTTCTCCTGTTGCCTTACATCGAGCCAAAATGGCGGCGAGCAGAGTGCGTGGCGTGGCAGCCGACGCTTGGCGGGATGCTACAGGACGAAGACCACGGTGACGGACAGAGGGGAGAAAGGATCGCACTACAGCAGCAGGAGTTTAGGGCACAGATAGCGACGAGAGCGGTGGTAAAATAGAGAAGTACCTGGAGCCTGTTTGTGAGCGGTGGGCTTGGCAGGAGGACTGCAAGAGAAAAGGGCCGTGATGGCGGGAAGAGGGGAGAAGACAGGAGGAGAGCACGCCCTCTGATAGCTACGCCCCCTTCCCACAATCCCCTCCCACAGGAGTGACTGCGTCTGTCCGTACAGTGTGACAGAGGGACGTCTGCTCACACACACAACTCTTAAGAACACACAGGAGGTGCGTGCACGTGAGCCGCGGTGTTCGCGATGCTGCGAAAACATAACAAAACGAACACGTTCGAAAATAGACACACACACACACACACACACACTTTATGCAATTGTCTACGGTGAAAACACACGAGCGCACCCATCGAAGGATACACACGCAGCCGCACATGCAGCATATAGAACAGTCCACAAACGTACACATAGCCATCTTGCCAACCTGTATATTGCCCTCAACGCTGCCTCGCGCTCTGCTACTCTTCACTCTGCCTGCCCACTTTGGCACTGCTGTCAAGAGGGAGGGAGAGAATGACTGGGGTGGGGGAGGACGGGGGGGGGGGGGGGGTGAAAGACAGAAAGAGGAAGGGAGGGACATGTGTGTGTGTGTGTGTGTGTTGGGGATGGAAGGGGGGTTAGAAAGAGAAAGAGGAGGAGTCCAAAAAGAGGAGTTAAGAAAGACGGAGAGTAGAGTGGATAGATGTGATATTTACTGTATATGTATGTGTATATATATATATATAAGTACATATACATATACATACTGTATAGAGCGTAATATTTGTGTAGGCAAAGAGACAGAGTAGAAGGTTCTAGTGATAGACATTATTCTGGAAGCATTTTGCAACGCTTAAGGTCTGCAGAAAGCCACTTTATTTTCACACTGTATTACGCCACGATACATTTGGCCAGAGAGAACCAGAGGGTAAAAAACTGTTGTCTCTATCACAAGCAGGACAGATAAAAGTGCTATGTGCAAACAGATACAACTTTATAAACAACTTTGTGCCCTAAAGAGTCCCTTGCAGGCATGCTCGGCTTACTCTGTGACGTAGACATCTTTATTCTGCCTCTGGTTTAACATCTATGCATCCATCTTTGCCTCTATTTGGGATCGTATCAGACCTCCAGTGGGCGGGGCTAAAGGAAATTCAAATAAGTGAATCAACGGGACTAGGCAGTTTGTCAGAGAATATCGTACAGTAAATGTCTCTCTCAGGTTTCTTGCTCTATCCCTCACGCCATCAAATGGCATCAGCAAGCTATTCCCCCAAGGTACACAAAGTAATTGGGGAGAAAGCATAAGACTATCTGTCAATCAACCGCCAGACACATCCTTATCGGAGTTCGACTTTTAGTCTTCAGTTTGAAAATATAAAGTAAAAGCATATTTATTGTACTAAACAAAGTATTTTTCCCTCCCTTAACTTGGATTATGTATCTTTAACTTAGGATCCAAAATGAATTACTTATATTTACTTCTACTCTAAGATTCATGGAGTCTTCAAATGTGCACAAACTCTCTCTCTCTCTCTCTCTCTCTCTCTCTCTCTCTCTCTCTCTCTCTCTCTCTCTCTCTCTCACAACACAAAGTCAAAGACATTTTTAGAGGCATCTCCCGGCACTTACCACGGAGACAAAACACACCGCAACAGTCAAGCTTCCCTGCCAAAACTTCACATGATTCTATTGTAGAGAACGGGACAAAATACAAACACACACACACACACACACACACACACACACACACGAACATCCACGTTCACACTGTAGGCATACATTCTTATACTGTAAACGCACATCTACACACACACACACACAGACACACACAGACACACACGCACAATCCAGTTCTTCCATGGAGGCTGTGCCAGAGAGTTGGACAGCCCCTCTGCCTGACGTCACGCCTCTTTTGTTGTTTATGAATTTATTTCTCCCCTCAGCTGAACTCTCTGAACCCATCGTCCTGCTCCCGCCTGTCATGTCCTCAGGCTCCACACTACCCCCTGCCAACAGGGGCGGGGCGTTACAGTATGGCTTTAACAAGAAAGAAGAAACGAGAGACTCTGTCTCTCTCTCTCTCTCTCTCTTTTGTCTGCCTCGATCACTCCCTGGGTCTCTTCCTGCTTGTGCTTGTAAAAGTTTTAGCTGCGTTGTGGGCCAGCCTATTCTGGCAGCCGGCCAGCGCTCAGCTATAGCCTCTGACAGAGAGAGTCAAGGAAGGCGGGACTAAAAGAGTATTGGCTCTACTGTAGTGAACTGTACAGTCACCGAGACAGGGAGCGGTATTAGAAACTCGCCAGTGCAGCAGATCTTCACCATTAGTACCCTCATGAGATTTAAGAATACCCTTTATTTTGATACAAATGAGACATTGTAGGCAGCAGAAACTGTTCATTTTTTATGATTTTATGATAAGAATTAAAGCAAAAAGTATGGACCCTTGGAACATACTGTATGTAGTTATCTCTACAAATACAGTAAGTACATTATGTTACCCATGATCATGTTACAGTGGTTTAAACACCTCATGTGAACTGCAATGCAGTGCTGTGTCATTGTATAGTCATAATGGCCTAATGGTAGTTTTCTGTCATTCACAGCCAAGTCTCACAAAGTCTCATTGCAATGCTATCATGTGCACATATTCAGACGGTAAACAAAGTGATACGCATGAAATTAAATATAGGCTAATTTACAATAAATTGTTTGTAGAAATATCAATTTATCAAATATTTTATCTTAAAATAATAAACTCTGCCTGTTATTACATGAAAAGGTAATCTCCCCATCTAGTGGACAAATTGAAAATATGCAGTGATTTACTAAATAATACAGTAGAAATGTATGTATTTGATTTAGTACATTTCCAATCCACAAGATTTACACTATCATACATTTGCTATACAACTGCTCCTGCCTTCTTGCATTGATGGACCTCCAACCCATCCATCTAAATGTAACCTGCAGCATCCCACTCAAGTCATATTGCTGTAATCAAATATGCCGAAACCAAACATTACGCAACCATTACGACCTTCATAAACCTTGAGCCAATAACAAAGCATGTATTCCAAGCATGGTGGGACATATCTCCTAAAACTGCCCAACTCACTCTTCTGTCAAACAAGATCATGCCTGTGAATGGTTTCATGATGACATGGTTTAGAAGTCTCCAATCGGATAGTTATAGATGGGCAATGGAGGGTATAGAACATTAGGTAAATGTCCTAAAGAAGTCTTTAGGACATCACATTCTTATACCCCTCATTGCTATAACGTTTAACATGATGTAGCCTATACCAATGCAATGTATACTGTAGCTAACCCTACTGTTAGTGAGAAGGAAACACTGGGTGTCTCTCCAAAACATTTCCTTTAGCAAAATGTATCTTTGGCTTACTGTTTACAACACTAGCGATAACTGAGAAGTAGTGCATGCAATGTAAACAAAAAGACTGCAATATTTAAGAATACCAAAGAATTGCAGAGGTACTGTACAAAAGCATCTCTATAGTGATTGCTTAGTGGTAAACCAGGAGAGTCCTTCTGGGTCAATAATGAAAGCAGGAAATGTAATCAGAACTGACGCAACAAGCACTCATCCTCCATATAATGTATAATTACAGGCACTAAGCTATGCGGCATAACGGTTAAATAATGCAATAACACTGTAAATGCAATAATTCAATTAAATAGTAATGCCATATTAAAGTATACATTAAAATGCAATATGTGTCTCAATATAAAAATCAATAAGTGGATAATTGAATATGGCTTTTGCATTGAAACAGGGCATTCATTTCTGGCTCAAGACATCATTAAAGACACTAGCACTATCCTCATCTCTTTGTTGGCTATATCCAACAACCTTTATAGGCGTTGTGTTGGTGCCACATCATTTGAAATGTATTATTCAGCTCAAACTGATAAAACATTTCAAATTAGCAGTTGAAATGATATGGAACCTTTAATATCACCTTACTGGTAACACTGTTGTTTAACCCCACTGAAAGCAAGCATGCCAGTTCCCTTGACAGTCCAGATGACATAAAGGCCTACTGTACTGTACATGTCCAGAGACAGGTATTGATTATATGGGACCATTTTGGACAAGCTGGTGGAGCTCCACTCCTGGTAGAGTGAAATACTCAAAGTATTGGCAAACACTTTAGAATAATGGTACATGAATTAACATGAATTAAACTCGAAGTATTCATGATAATTCATGTATCATTATTACCAAGTGTAACCAACGTATTTCCGACATTTAGACAATGATAAAGTAATACTGTACAAAATTAACATTTTCTCCATAGCTGAGCTGTTTGATGAACAATTAAAAGAATAATGGCCAGGCAACTTTACATTACAAACATACCATCATCCTTGTATTTGAGGTGGCCAAAAATATTTAAAGAAAAAGGTGTTTCTACTAGCTAGAAGGAGGAATAAGAGAGCACCACCTCAAACTGTGACGTCACAGCTCATCACAGAATAACAGAACACTGTTGGCAACTGATGTTAAGAGAAATGTTTGTGTGCAGGCTTTCACAACTTTGTGGCGGTCAAAAACACCACGTGGAGTATGTAGGCCTATGTATATGTGAGTTCATATACATAGGCCCTCGTACTCCAGGTTGAAACGGTTATACACCACGTTTACTTTGGGTGTTTCTCAATGTCAAGGATGCTTCCTTGGTAGGACGGATCCTTCCACGTGCCTTCCTAGTCGGGTCATTCCGAGGCTAGGAAAGACATTCGAAGAACACGTAATGGAACGGCCTAGTTAGTGTGCAAAATGACGTCATTCAAAAAAAGTCCCACCTTCAAAATCATTATGCTTAATTATACCGCACGTTTCGTTTTTAAATAAAAGTTAAAAAAACAATGGATCGTGTTGTTTTGTTGTTAGTTTCATTTTGCGCCATTTTTAAATAACTCCTCTTCTGATGTTCGCACAGATTTGTGGGTATTTTTAGTAGGTGAAGGATACACACATGCATCCTTCAAAATCCTCTCATTGAAGGACTGAGTCCTTGGTAGAATTCTAAACATCCTAGACATCGGAACGGTACTTTGTCGAGATTTGATGACGTAGCATCCTTGAAATCCAGCCGCTAAGGATCCTTCCTTGACATTGAGAAACACCCAGTGTTTGGGAATGGTCTGAACCAAGACCTGGCAGAGGCAAGAGCTGGCTGCCATATGCATGCATTACTTTTTTTATACATACTTTAAATATAATTTGTTCCTCCATGACGGCAACCAAAAGAAAACTACTGAGCATTCCCACTTTTGTATAATTTAAACAGTATTGCTTTTAGTCATTCCTTAAATGGGGTATAACTTTATGTTTTCAGCATTTGCAGTATGTAAACAAATACATTTACAGTATGTGTACAACAAATAGATATAATGTGGCCATTGAACTTACTACATTAATGCAATGCTGCCTCCTAGAGGCCACATTAACACAGTGTCTTACCTGTTTATTTCAAGGTCTGAATGAAGCATTCTGTATGTAATTTACTTGAGGTACAGCATGGTTGGGAGGCCATCGTCCATACACATGCACCTTTTGACAGAGTGTGAAAATAGCTCAGCCAACAATACATTAAGGCAATGAGGGGTGAAAAAAACATAATACTATTTACCCTGCAAAGTGACTGAACATTTAAAACACCAGCAACACTTTCACACTAGTTTCAGCCACAGGTAGGTGATTCCAGTCACAAAATTCAGGTTCTTTACTTTGTGTAGTCCAATATTTCAAAAGGTGTACTTGATATGCAATTTGGAGAGGCAGATGTGTGGTGGAAGCATTCGTCCTGACCATGTCCAACAAATTCACATGTTGCTGTGAATAGCATGTTGGCTTCCAACGTGGGGGTATTCACTTGACTTGACTATTGAGTATGGGGGAACAATTATTTATATGACCAAAGACAGCTCAGCGGTTCTACTGTTCACCACTCAGTGCCTGCTGGCTATGATTCATACTACCAAAGTGTGAAACCCTGCACATATTTGTAGTTGCATGGGAGTGTAATGGTCTGCATGCAATATCTTAAAAATCTGTGTAGGCTAAAAATGTAGGCTTTGGCTTTGGCACATTACAGTGCATATTATTATTTATTATTATAAAACAAAATTATATTTTTAGATTCCTTTTTTTTGTGTGTGTATGTGGTATATCTCTTTTAACCCTCTCTATGTGTATATTTATTAGTTTGGTGTTCCTGACCAATAATGTCTACCCCATACTGCTGATTATAAATCCCTAATATAGATATAGCTATTTTCAGCAACTTGTGAAAATTACAAGTATTAAACTTCTATTTGCTATTTATGGCCTGTAGGCCTCATTGACCTGAACTAATGTAATCCTGCTTTACTAAATATTCATTAGATAGGCCATTATTATTTTATTAGAAGTATATTCCAATCATTAGCTATATGGTATATCTTTTCAATTGCTAATTGCTGAAATGTGATAACCATAATCAAACTAACGATTGGAATCGTTTCTAGCATTTACTCCAGTTTAACTTTTTGGATACTAGTATTCATTAGGTATTATAAAGTATTAAAATAGTCACTACGGTGTCTATTCCAGTTTCACTCTATTGACTACGGTTTATTCACCAGGTAAGATAACTAGCTGCAGTAGCCTGTTAGTAGGCTACTATACAAGTCTCACCTGTATTTGGATTTTGTGTGCAAATATGGCGGTCTGGGTGAGCATATGTATCTATCTGAGGTATGTTCCTGCACTAAATTGCATATTGAGAGGCTACTGCATTCATTCAGCCTCTAATAATAATAATAATAATGATAATTAATAATAATAATAATGTCTTATTATATGACACCGACTATAACTATAGCTGTTCCCCATAGGGAACCGACCTGAGGGAACAGTTGTAGAACAGTTAGAACGTCCAAAATGTAATGAATAGCTATTTTGAGTGTTCAAATGTCCTGTGCGGACAAAGGCATGGAACCGTATGACGATCAGATTCAATTAACCACATTTTTCAAAGAGAAAACTTTAAAATCTGTGAGATATGACCTGAACAGGGGGGTTAAACCATATATTATGATTGTAGGCTATACATAATCTAATTCCCGGTCATAGTTTGTCTCAAATTACCTCTCATTGTGCGGATTTCCTTGGAAACGTTGCAAGCTAAGCCACATCATCAGCACAACACACAAAACATTAGTACAGGCTAACGTCATGGGAGGAGTCAACAAACTTTTGTTGTGTGCGCGTGTTTCAAAACCACGCCTCTGTATATTTTTTGACTGCGCTTTGGATTCTCACCAAACTCATATCTTGCATTCCGCTTATTTCTGTCAAATATGAAAATGTTGTAAAGTAATATTCCCGTGTTGAAGACTGTTGGCTGATTAAAAAGCACTGTCTAGCTGGACAGCGATATCGTAAGGTAAGTGGTTCTTGTGCAGTTCTTTGTTACGAGAAACAACTTTCAGGCAGCTGCTGCTGCGCGCCTGAAATTTTTTTGGACATTTGTCATGGCGAATTTTGCTGATTCATAATTTGTTTCGACGGCAGCTTTCGTGCATTTTTTCTAAAGCACATGTATTGTAATGGCGCTGAGATTTTCTAGCTATGTTGGGCTTACTTTAGTCTTTGTAGACTCTAGGTATTATTAGCTTGCAAGCTAAACAACTAGCAAGTCAACTCACTGTTTTGAAGTGTTCGGGTCAGTTTAATGTGTCACCGCACAGCTTGTCTAGTTTAAGAACATATTAAATATAACTTATCGTTACAATGTTACATGTTTTTGAGCGCAGCGCTAGTGACTGTGTAGACTTTGAAGACGTACACAGTCTACACTAGAAGTTGAGACAATTGCTAGGCCTTCACGTTAGTAGTACGTTGTATCTTAACGGAGGACCAAAAAGCACTTTTGGCAGCTCACGATTGGCCACACGCCATTCTCAATGAGAATGTGATTTTCTATTTTACACTCCTACCAGCTACAGCGTGGGTTGTATGCTACTATTTGTTGTGGCAAATCCTTGAAAGAATTTATATTTTTTTTGTCAACGCATCTCCCCTGGGCTCTGAACTTTACAATCGGGCTCAGTCTTAAAAAGTATGTTAACTGACAGAAACATGTAAAAACTGGTTAAACACAATATATATGATCCTCCTATTGGACAAGAAGACAACCCATAATATTCATGTCACTCCATGTTTGCTGAGCTCATGGCTTTATTTAGCTCTGCTGCCCTGACTCCTGTTGGCTCCCCACTGCACTGAACACATGACCTTTTGGCCACTGGAAGCTAAACTGGAAGCACTGGAGTTCACTGTATGTGTGATCCTGAAAAACAAGATCTGGCACAAATGTTATACTAAAGTCAGTCAAGTTCCATCCATTGAATGTATAGACCACATTTAACGTCATGCACTCTCAATTATGACTTGTCTGTGACACATTTGAAGCTGAACGCTGTTTGCATTTTTCAACATTAACTGACATTGAAATTAAAGTTAATCATACTAACTAACATAGTCTTTGCCTGTCAAGTGTTCCCCCTTTTTAATATAAGGGGGGAAAAGCTTGTCTCCTATCCAAATCACCAGGGTTTGCCTGTTCTCCATGGCAACAGCACGGCCATGTCAGACCCCAGTGTAGCCTGGGAGTCTGAGTGCAGACCAATATACTCACCACAGGAAGGAAATCGCTGCTACTGCAATGATCTGCGATGAATCCTCTTGCCAGAGTCTGGAAAACATTAGGCACCAGACTACATTCATGTTACACATGAATGCGCCTGTGTTTTGGGAGACTTGGAGCATCCTCAACAATAACATGAGAATATGTAATTTCCTCATGTGGCTGATATTGGTCAGGTTACAGGCAACTGGGACTTGTACATTATTTCAATATACTTCTGCTACACATCTCTTTTAGAATACGATTGTTTTTGTAATTTCCAGAGGGATATGCTCAACTCAACCAGTTATATTATGTGGCTGTTTCTTGTGAGACTCTTCTTAATTTGTCAAGTATCATGTTATAAGTGGACTTGCCACAGTAAACCTTGTGGCTCAAATAGTGGTGTCTTCCTTGACCTTGGCTAGAGTTTTTCATGAATTTACAAGATGGCAATGTTTTGCCATGTTGTTTGACACATCTTTACCCATCTGCGCTGACACTATTTATACCCTTTTAGTACAGGGCAGCTGTAAACTACTGAAGGCAAATCTGATCATGCATTGATGATGTAGTGTGGTGATATCCACAGTCTTGGAAAAATCTGTCACAATGCTTGGAAGCCACGGATCTAACCTTGGATATGTCTAGCTAGGACTGCTAGGGGCTAACGGCACGTGTTAAAACTAACAGCCTTTGGTTGATTTATTATTAGTATAGTCAGGACACTATCTAGTGGCGTGTGCTATCTGTTATATTTTTGACCTACTTGTAACATGTAGTTATTACATGAAATACTGACCTGCAGTTAATATACGGTGAGGTTAATAGTCGGGAAATAACGGTACAGCAGGCCCTATTGACGTCTGGAAAAATTGAGGCGATGTCCATATATTACACAATAAAACAATGTTTATCTCTGATCCGTTTCTCTGTGCGTTTTAAAATCACGTTTTACAAGCTTTTACCGTAGCCTACCAGACAGAGTGCACGAAATAGGCTGACATGTTTATTGGACATAGCCTTAAGTTGGTATTATTTTTAAAACGATGTACGAACATGCACAAATTACATGCATAATATTCACCACATATTTAGTCTTAATTCATAAATAAAATAGGCTAGGTTTATTTAGAGACTGATAAATAATACATGTTTGGTTCATCTACATGGTTTGTTTACTGTTCTGTTCTTATGGTTACCTCAAAACCAGATGCATCGCTTCTGTGACTCTGCAGTATATTTGCCTTTCACATGAGAGGTGGGCAGGACGGAGAGCGGGATGCCAATTCCCATGTGACAAGCCCTCTACCATGTCAGATTGTCCTACTACCATAGCAAAAATTATAGTTTTGAATGTATAATAATATCGCTGTATTACCTTAAATCTAATAATAAAAATAGACCAATGAGAGAGAAAATATAATAATAATACTTAGTCAAGCGATGAAATTGTTTAACCAATCATAACAAATAATTTTTGTCAGAAAAATATCGTTTACATGATTCTGCCAATAATATTGTTTATCGCAATTATTTCTCTGACAATATATTTCCCAACAAATATAATTATCGTGACAGGCTTATTTCCTGGTGATGGATTTGCTTAAGATTTCCTCTGTCAAATGTGTCTTATGTCATCAAGGGGAGTGGAGATTTTATTCGGACGCCTATGGAGTTCGAAAGGGTAAAACATTAAATATATACTGACAAAATATAATCTTTTGTTTTAAGGGTCTTCAGGATACATTTAAATTATTACTTAATCTACCTGTCCATTTTGTTTTTCAGGTGTGTTGTGGGCAAAGCCGCCATCATTGCGTCGGAGTGGAGTTGTCGTAGCAGCCCTGATGGAGGGCCGGAGGATGGTGCCAACGAGGAGGGACTTGGGGACGGGGCGGACCGGACGCTGGATGGAGACCCTGAGGGTGTCTGGAGCCCGGACATTGAGCAGAGCTTTCAAGAAGCCCTGGCCATATACCCTCCCTGTGGCAGGCGGAAGATCATACTGTCAGACGAGGGCAAGATGTATGGTGAGAAAATGCATTTCCTTTCCAACAAACGCTATTTAATACACATCTGTGCTACTCCCATTATCTTCTCCTTTCCCTAGTCTGTGTATGGTTATTGTCCAGAAGCATATGTGTGACATAACTTAAATGTATGCTGATGGTCTATGCTACGGGATCATGGAATACTAGATATCAACTATGTTTGTATGTATCGTCTTTTATCGTCTTGATGCAAAACAAACCCACATTACGCTGCATCTAGCAGGTTGCTAACTGGTTCATGTTGGACGCTGGTAGGCTATTTACTGTGAGTTTTTCAGCGTGGTAATTAGGGCTGCACGATTTGATCAAAAAGTATAATTGTGATTTGTCTGACAAATACTGCATTTTACGATTGTGATATAGTAAGCAGCTCTCATAATTCTGTTTCCTTTGTTATCTAAGCTTAAAAGTGCTCTGTATTAAATATTGTATGTAAATTATATATATATATATA
>JAODLL010000022.1:2096346-2115892 GCA_026546735.1 Forbesichthys agassizii | reverse complement strand
CCCCCCCCCCCCCCCCCCCCCCCCCCCACGACTAAGGCCAAGCCTGAACCAGATGACATTTTGAAGCGATTTCACTGTTTCAAACAGATTTCCAACGTCAGAGTCATATCATGACTGTCTGTGCTTGTTCCCATCACAATGAATTCTTTAGTGAGTCCTTTGCTTTGTCAAAACAATCAGACAACATTCAACAGTGTTTAGGTGTCTGGCTCATCTGTGCAATGCACCACCATGTGATTCATAACCTGACACTGCCAAGAACTAATGGACTAAACAAAACAATATACAAAATATGTTAGAACCCATTTTTGCTTCATTGCATTTCATTTCCTACGAATAGGTAATGTATACAGTAGGATATACTGTAAGTTAACAGTTCTGTAGAAATGGTGCTTTGCACCAGTGTGTTTCAGTATGCAGGCACTGCAATGTCATAATGATTGACAGCCTACACTATGTGAAATATGAATGCTCAGAGAGATGGCCTAAAAGTTGCTTGAGCCATTTAGTGTGAAATGCAACATGATTCATGGCCATAGTCAAAAATAGTGTGCACCTCTACAACTTAAAAAACATGCAACGTTGCTAGTTCGGTTTAAAATGTGCGGCAATATGAAACTTTAGTCATCTAACAAACTTTGCTGGGTGTAAGCCCAGCATCAAGGACACCAAACGGCCTGTTGGGGAGAATATTAGTCAGGTAATATAAAGAACGGTCTTTTCCACTCCCGAGCAGTGCTGGTTATGCAGCAATTGAGTCATTTTGTAGAGACAAAATGTCTCCTAATTGCTTGATATAAACCACAAAGTATTGTATAAGCAAGTAAAACGCTGGCACAAAATAGACTGTGATTACAGCACTTGCCTGGTCAAAGACACAAACCGACGTGGCGCCGGGCCAGGCACTGACAGTAAGAAGCCATGGGCTAGCTGCCATGACTCAGACTGCATATTAGGATAGTGCTAGTAGAGAAGAGGACCATAGCAACGTACTATTGCCAATGCTCCCGTGACGAGAACTATTGTTTTGAAATGGCTCCTTCTGCTTTGCCGTAGTGCACTACTGAAAGCCATCTGTTCAGCCGTTTGCTTTAGTGACACACCTTCACCAAATGTATTAGAATACTGAACAAAGGTTCAGAACAAAGTGCATTGTAATGCATTTATATGGGAGCATAAATAGAATAGTTCCGGTCTCTTAAGTGGGCATCACCAACGGCATTTTGCTGAGCAGGCTGACAAACATAGCATTCAGACAAATAAATCTACTATGCATGGCCTGAAAGAAAGTCAGTTTACCCTGCAAATCCTTGAGAATTCATGTAATATACTCCAAATACCCATGAACCCATCCCCCCTCCACCCCCACCCAAACGAGAGAGAAATAATAGGCAATGTTAAATCCATGGATCTCCCCATGGAACAATGGGTCGTTCCAGTCTGCATAAAGGGTGGTAAAGTCATTTTCTCCTATCAAACTGAACGTGGAAGTGCTGTACATTGCAATATCTCCCTTCCCTCTATTATCTCTGCCTCAACTAATTTCTCCAATCATCATCATCTTGGCTAATGATGGCCTAATTGATGCAGGGTGTTCTAACATGTTTCTGTGTTGCGTTGTATTGTTGTTTTGTCAATTCTGACCTGTTCTTTACCTCCTCTTTCAGGTAACCCGATAGTCCCAGCAACCCATGTGAAACAGAGCATGGGGGCGATGGAGAAGGGGTCTATGCAGCACAATGGTGAGGATACCCAGACAGCGGGACTTATACTGGTTTATTTTTTCCTGGATTATCTTTGTAATGGTGGCTAGAGACAGGACTTTAACACTGCCTGCCATGACTTTAAACACTGCTGAGGGGCTGCAGGACTCCATCACTCATGATCCCTTACTACAGCGACAAACCACAACTAGGACAAATTGAACTACAAATTGAAGGAAATGGACTTGGAATTAGTTGACTACAGAACCCATCTCCTCCACAACCCGGCAACCTCTACACTTTGACAGCTGAATTCTATGGCGTTGCTGCATTGCGTATACTGTACACACTGGGAACAACGATATATGGATTTTTATGACGCGTCCTTTGTTACTGACTCGACTCCAAATCAATGGTGATTGCAGAGTGGCTGACACAATGTAGCCTGACACTCTTGACTCTCCCACAAGTGACGCACTTGACTCAAATTAAAAAGTTAATTTGATATTTTTTGTTGGTTTTTGTTACTTCTCTAAGTCTACAATTATTTTACCTTGACTAGTTTATTGCTTATCACATGCCATTTTTTTTACCTAGGGGAGTCTTTTTTTTCGTTTGTTTGTTTGTTTGTTAATTTAATGGAAATCAAGCAAGAACTTTGTGAGTTTACTGTTGTAGGTTTTTTTATCTCAGAAAATAAACAAATAATTTCCAGAATTGAGGTTAGACTAATACCAAGTAGATGTTATGGTACATTCAAATATGTAAACGTGTAGAAAAAAATTAAATATATATAAAAATAAAAATAAAAAACAGTTCGATGAAACAAACTGGGCTAAAAAAATACATCAACGCTCTAACGGTTTTAATATCTGTGTTTTTAAACGCCTGTTAACTGCTATTGAGTACATGTGTCAGTATTATATGAAATGAATAAAAGCATTTCAAAACCAAGAGAAACCTTTACCATATTTATTATGGCCTTTGCAGAAGATTTGGTCTGAGATATAGTGCACAAAACATCAGTTATGCTTATTGATAGGCTAGTCGTCATATAGAAATTAAAATGTGTTATAAAAGTGTTACATTGACTCTGTTTATGGTGTCTACGTGTGAATAATAATGATAGGGGCTGAGTCCGTTAGAAGTAGTAAGGGTTTGGCTACAAACTGGAAAGTTGTTTGATCCCCAAATGCATTTCCTGTAAGCATCCTCTAGCAAGGCATCTAGCCATGCAGTACCTATAGGCTACTGTAAATCTCCCTGTATTTGATCGATATATCTTTTCTTCCTCTACTCAGCTCACACATAACAACACGCAGTATTAGCTCCATATTAATGACTTCTACAGTATACAGTACGTATCATCAGGTTTTGTGATGAGATGTAGAGAGATGAGAACCAGTGTGGTTTATAATGGTTTAAATATAGAACCAAATGGAGAAATGTACCCCCATCAGTGGATACATGTCTACTGTACTATGCCATGGGATCAAATAGGAGACTGTGGATAGCAGGAATGCCTCAATTATAATACCGAAGATGAGGAAGGATACAAACCAAGAATGTCAGTATAGGTCTATGGCCATCTACACACATGCATAAACACCACGTGTGTGCATGTGTGTTGTGTTGGCTTGTATGGTTAAAGCTGCAAGTATTTAAAACGCTTTTCTGATTTGACTAATCTCTCTGGATCCTTTCAAGGGGTTTAGTCTTCCACTGAGCCACTTTTTGTGTATTCGCGAGTGCGCGTGTGCTTGTGTGTATGTGTGTGTTTCTATCTGTGCCTGAACGTGTGGTTAGTGCATGTCATTAAAAGATTACATACAATAAACCCACACACAAATTCACAGGCACATGCAAACAGACATTTAAACACACACGCACACACTAGCACGGCACACACAGGAGGAAAGAGAAGCTGTGTAAAATTGAATGTAAAATGTTTGGTATCAGGATTTAAAGGCTCTGGCCCAGTGACTGAGACTGTGTAGACCAGTCCAGTGAGTCAGTCCAATGTAAACTATACCTTTGACAAGCACACATACACACACACATACACGCAAGGCTAGGGATGTGCATTTTAGTCTTTTTGACTGCTCGAGTACCCGACAGAGAAAACGAGCGAGTACTCGAGTACTTTGTATTCTGGGTCAGGAATGATGACGGAATATAACTGATAGGCTAGTTAAACACACAGGATTGATCTCAATAAGTGGGTGTTTGCCAGGACCAAAAGCTAATTAGGAATTAAAATGTAATTTAATGAAATGAAATATATCAAACAACTAAAGGATGTACCAGGCGATGTCAGTTTCTTATTTTAACTTATTTCATTAAAAAAGAAACTCGCACATATAGGCTATCACTGGGTCATAATATCCATGAAGCATCTACAACAATACTAGGATATAGCTACGGTACAGTATAGTTTTATGCTGTCGTATGTTAAATTGTTCCAAGACGATGGAACATAACGCAGCTGGAGCATTTATACGGAAACAAAATGCATTTTAAATACTGTATAGTATATGTCAGAATATAGAACGCAGAGTGAGCAAGGCAAGAGCGAGAGAGAAAAGAGAGAGATGTCAGCCGGTAGCTAGCTCCGTAGGCTACTATGTGTTTCATTGGCGGCGCTGCAGAGGGATATTGTTTTAACTTGATCTTGAAGTTAGCAAGCGTTCTCGAGAATATCTATACCTGCCTTTACCTACGGATTAGGGATTAGGGTACATAAAATGTGGGTCGGGAGGGGCACTTTTTTTTGCATGAAAGGTGGCAACCCTAGTTCTGTGTGGGGATGTGGCAAGCGGCGAACACTTTCTGGATGGCATGGCGTAAACGTCAGGCAGAGTGGCAGGAGGGCACATATGATGATATGTTGCTATGCTTATCTCGAGTTGTCCGGTTTGCTGCTGTGTTCCACATGTATTCAGCAATAGTTATCTAGTGTAATATATAGCTACTGTTATTTTATATCTCTGTTTTAGCTATTTGTAACAATAATTAAATTAACATGTATTAGGTTTAAAGAAAGATTGCATTTTTCTGCCGGGTCTAGCCTTGGTGTAATCGGGACCTTAGGGCACCCAAATGGTCAGCAGCGGCCTTGCAGCTACACTGTACGTTTGCAGTTAATGTAGTTGGCCAGCTGTTTATGTTTGCACTGCATGAATGCTGTCAGTAGCTGTTTGGCATAATTCCTAGCACCACCTACCTCTAAATTTTTATACATTGTGTTGATGCATTTAAGACTTATGTTACTGTCTACAGTACTAGTAAATAGCCACATTATGGGATGGTATAGATATGGTGGTTAAGGGGAGGGGAGGTGTAGACACACGTTTGGGGCAAAGCATCATGCAGGCCTATCTTTTCTCCTCTCGAGTCTTCGACATCCCATAAATCACGTGCAGCCCCTTGAGGCCTTGATACCGTCATCTGTGACTATGCTCTGTGTGTCCAGATGATGCAGAGATTAGTCAATCTGCTCTCTGGTTAGCTGGGGCAACTCAACAAAACAGATGCAAGAGCAGATGTGGCAATAACGCTAACAGGAGCATAGCCTGGATGCTAATAGAGCACAACCTTGCTGGTATGGTGTTGTGGTTTGGTGATAATTCATTGATGAGCTTGTTACCGAGCTATTAATGATTAATTGACAGCCAGCCCATTAACAAAGTTTACATATAGCATTTAAAGCTATTAGTTGTAATGAGATTAGCATTGCCGTCCCCAGTAGACCTATTCATGCCATATCCTAAACAGTATTTTTTTCACTTGTTTCTTTTCTTATTTTATTTCTGGCTGTTCAATTAAATGCCTCCGCCGAGTAAAGCTGGTTGTGGTATATTTTAGCATTTGTTTTATATATATCTTGCTTCTACCTACTTGCTGATGCTCAGTAACCATATTGACCAATTCCCCCGCAGAGAATAATAATGTTCATTTTAATCCCATCTGATTTCACAAGCATTTAGCACATTCAATACCTTCCTTGTTTGTCTTCAAAACAAACATGTGCTCATAACCCTGGGCCACATCTCGCATGATTCCACAGAGCCTGACGCAGACACAAAAGGCAAGAGGCCGGAAGCGAAAAGAGCGCAGGCGGTATTAAGCGGGAAATAATGGAGAGCTGGCCCTGCAAGGCTAGCATGAAGCGATGGCCTAAAAATAATACTTGTGTGTTGCTGTGCGAGGGCAGGCAGACCAGACCAGATCTGAGCAGGCTAGAAATGGACTCAACAGATCAGGGAGACTTTTTCTTCTGCTGAGCGGGAGATATATATGTGTTTGTCTGTGTGTGTGTTGGAAAGAGAGTGTGTGTGTGTGTGTGTGTGTGGCGCTGATAAGAAGCCAAGCTAACCAGGTTCTTTACATGGCAGCCTCAACCTGTCATTTCCCTCAAACACATCTCCTGATAGCTACACACGCACGCAAGCATGCACACACACACACACACACACACGCACACACACGCACACACAGGCAGATAACCTCCAACCCTGGCTGGCTATATCACTCACGTCAATGCAGGCATGAAAGGAGGGTGTTGCTGCCTCTTTCTGCTCTATGGAACAACAGTGAATAAGCCTTGAATATGGACAGGAATGATTAAAGTCACAGCAATGACTCACACAGAAATCGTGACCTCTTGTCTATGCTGGAGATTACCGTGTGTGTGTGTGTGTGTGTGTGTGTGTGTGTGTGTGCGCGTGCATGCATTTGTGTATATGTGTCTGCTTGTATGTCTCAGAGGTACAATGGACTCCTTTCATGCTGGAGTTTCTCACGTGTGTTAACACGTTCAGGGTTCCTACGCGACATTCATTGAAACACAAACAGGAAACATGGTTATCTTTGTACATGTTTAAAAAGTATGAATAAATCCTCATCATTATCACTACTTCAGTGTGAAAAAGGTATATTGGACCACCTTCAGCTATTAGTGACTTGCTTGCACGCCTCACTAACAATTAAACCATCTTCAACCAATCAGAACATTACCTAAACATGGATGATGTTCCAATGACAGGAGACTCGTTGCTGTCGCACCACCTATCCACCTAGATTATGTTTAGCTGGTGGTTCTCGATAAACCAGTAGCGAGCCGTGACCCTGGACACTGGGCCTTCAGTGTCACCACAACATCAAGACAAAATGTGTCAAAAGTATGCAATCAGAACCAGTGATCTTAAAAGGATTGCCTACGTGAACGCCTTGACTGCTATCGTAACGTCCAGGGCTGCACAGACAGGCGGCACACCTTCCCAGCCGCTTTTTTTTTGCCGGTGTGCATCCGCCTCCGGTCACCGTTTGCCCAGGTCCCCAACACCCCCTACCCGCTTTAATTTGCTAGATCTTCGGCTTAGGTTTCCACAAACACGCAAAACAAACTTGCCTGTTGCTTCAACATCAGACAATCAACATCAGATAAGCAACAATAATGCCAAACAGATTAAGCATCTTAAATTATGAACTAACAACATCTAAAAAACTGTACTTTCACGTGGGTGGTCCTTATCTCTCCCCATGAATACGGATGAATGTTGGTCTCCAATACCGGACTCCGGGCCTGTCTCTCCCGTGAGCGGCTTTAGGCTTAACCATATCATCATCATCTCATATATATATATATATATATATATATATATATATACTGTATATTAGGCTAAACTATATTTTATTTGGGGTATTCCCTGAACACCTTGATGGCCGGAGAGTTCCCCTGTGGTGAAAACGCACAAAACTTAGCACACACGTCTCCCTGTGGAAATCGCAGATTCTATGGTTCTCACGCATGGACGTGGCAAAACAGCTCGCTAGCACCTGCTACAGAGCAGCCCCCCAACAACTTTCACCTAGATGTACAACATTTCTGTGGCACATGTAATTTTCAATTGGCTTCACCAGTACAGTAGGTGTGAAATACACAAGTGTTACAGGAAAGAATGTGGCAGACAACTGTGTTAACTGGAACAATTATCACTTTAAAAAATCCAAAGCAATTTGCAGTGAGTTCAATTGGGAGTATTACGGGGTTAGCCCTCAGAAAAGGATGTTTACAGGAAGGCCCATTTATTTTGTGCCTCATCTTGAAGACCACCCAGACTGCTAGACTTGCCTACCAAGCGCTACTCTTACACCTTTATAATCCTTAAAACTTGCACCCTACCTCTTTACTATCCAACCAAGCGCTACTCTTAAACCTTTATAATCCCTCAAATTTGCACTCTACCTCTTTACCTTGTTGCCCTGATTCTGTCATGTTCCTCTGAAATAAAATGCCACATTTATTTAATGTCATGCTTATTCAACTCTTCACGACTGTCCAAGTCAAATCAATATCACATTATGTTTCATCTGAACATGACAGTTTTACCAAGTAAACTTGAACCATTATTATGTTTTAGTAATACTGCATCTACACAGATGCAGAGGCCAGCACACACACACACACACACACACACACACACACTAGAAGCAGTAGAGATTGGTTTTATGTGGACTTTGGGAAGCAACTGGAGAGATACAGTACTGTATGTTGTTGACGACTGCTGTTGTCACTGTAGTTATGTTGCCAGCCTGGCAGTCTGGAATGAAGATCTAGGTCAAACCCTCGTATGTACAGTATACATATTCAACACATTCAGCTGTATTACTTAGCTCTATTTATTCCGCTATTTAGAAGTTATCTATTTTTAGATGCTTTTAAGAGAGAAAGGTATCAAAAATCTGAGAGAATGGAAGTCAGAAACATGGAAGGCAATGCACTTAAAGCAACTTAATTATGAAGCTAGCCTGGTGTAACCAGACCATATTCAGTTTGTGAATATGTTTGGCCACGCTCCGTTGGGAAGTGTTCGCAATCGTTTCCTCCTACTTGGAGCAGACCTCTGGAACCTATTGGAGAGCGCTGAACCATTCGGCATTGCTACAATTGTTTTGATCGCCTCATAGAGTTCGACCACCATTTCGAAATGCGCTTGACTTCAACGTCATTAGCGAATATCATATTACGTTGTGAGCAGACTACATGATCTTCGCTCTCTGGAACACAGCCTTATCACCCTCAGGAGTTACTGCCTTATGAAACCCATGTAGCCGACTCCAGGCTTTCCATCAATCCCACTAGCACTTAAGAATGCGGGGCTGGTACTTATTCAGCTAGCGCTCGTGTGCCTCCTCCATTTTCTTTTTCCAGTGGCTCTCTTAGCTCAACGAGAAGCAACTGTTTCATGCCCACAGACAGAACAGAGGAAAATGTCCGGTCTGAGAGGTTTGTGTGCGTTGTCTCCTCTGGGAGGTCTGTGCTGCTTCTTGAGGTTTGCCCCCATCTCTAAGTCACTTGTCGTGGCCAAGATCCCTCCTGGTCGACACTGCTGCAATCTCCTCTGGCCAGAGGAGATTGGTCACTCGTGGGCTGTTAGTGAGCGCTCTCGGATCCTTCCTCGCTTGTCCAAACCTACCGCCAATCAATACATTCTGATGTATTTCTGCCCATCCCTGGCTGCATTCAGTCAATATGATCCTGCATCATTTAGAATATCTAAATTAATTAGCTTTTCTTTTCACCATAATACTAATAGAATAGAGTTTAGAAAGCAACTAATATTGTCATCCATAGAGAATTGTGAATTTCAAGTGTGGATTATAGTCAGCACACTTCACATTCCCATACTTTACAATGTGATGTCATTGTGACAGTTCCCCAAGTAGGCTCTCTATAGGTTATGTTTCTGTCTTCTCCACATTGTTAATATGCAATATGAGTTACACACTGAAATAGCTAGGACATGCTAGCTATTTTGACGCAATCTTTGTGTTGTTGTCTTTTGGCAATGCTTTCAAAGTACCGTAATACCAGGAAATATGATCCATCTTAAATTGCATATCAAGTTTCACCAACTGCTTTGCTGCTAGGTACAGTTGTTCAGTACACACATATCCCAAGCTGACTATTTTTATGCATGTATATTGTTGTTGTCACAAAAACAGTTGCAAAAATATACATATACATGTACCACATACTTAATCAAGTTATCACATTCCATATATTGTACAGGTGAACACCCACACACACACACACACGCAGACGCACACACGCACGCACGCACACACACACAAACACACAAACATTGTAGGCCAAAGATTTTTGTATGTACATGATTTTTTTTATTACACCACAAGAACTCTCACAATGTGCCGTTACAATAATGAATGCGTTGCACAACTCTACAAGTCATGGCTGAGAGAGAGAGAGAGAGAGAGAGAGAGAGAGAGAGAGAGAGAGAGAGAGAGAGCACATATTCATTTCTACCCTCCTTCAACTTGTGAACAAGGTGGGCTTCTACTAAAGCAGCCGTCAGAAAAAGATGGACACCTATACCCCATTATGATGCCGTCACCGACACAAACACACACACACACATGCACATACACAACACATTGAGGCCACATGGTCCTTATAACCTATAAACATAATAACATTCCACCTTTAATACTTCCATCAATCCTTCCCAACTCTCTACCCACCTATTCTATTTTTCCCCCCTCCATGCATTCCCTCATCCATCCAGCCTCTAAAGTCTCCAGTCAGCAGTCAGCTATAGAATTCCATTACAGTCTAGTGATGCAGCACTTCAAAGAAGGAAGTGTGTGTGTGTGTGTGTGTGTGTGTGTGTGTGTGTGTGTGTGTGAGCCCACGTGGGATTTTATGCTGTGAGTATGAAATCTCAGCACTGTCGGTACGACGACGGAGTCCCTAGCCAAAATCTCATCACTCAAACAAACGTTATATCTGGAATGTTCTGGAAGCAATGTAATGTCTCTTAAAAAAAGGACACTGTAATGCGGAATGTATATACCATATGAAGGCTGAATAGGTGTGTGTGTGTGTGTGTGTGTGTGTGTGTGTGTGTGTGTGTGTGCTGTTATGAATGCAAGACAGGACTGGTCAAATCCTGTGTTTTGAGTAGTACACACTTATATATATGTGTATGTATATATATATATGCTTTGGCAGTAAATTATGATATAAAATGTTAATTAATTTAGATATTTTACAATTGCTTTACTGAAATGAACAAAATGCACTGTTGCACAATGTACAGCATAATTGTTTATTTACGTGATGAATATGTTTCACGTGATGTTGAATTTCTACGTACAGTACAGAGCATGATTACTTCTAATGCATCCCACTGCAATGGATTCATTGTGGAAAATTCCGCACAAAATGTATTGTGTTATTTACTGTTCGTTCACAGCGACGAGATCGTCGCCCTGGTTGCCCGGCCACCGACGCTGTACAAAAATTGGTGAACACTGATGGTCTTGCTAACTTTATTTAAATATAACATATAAAATGACATAGCTGTATGTTCTAGTTGAAGATTTCATTACGCTATTAAAATAATTAGCTAAATGAAATGCATACTATGTAATTCCCTCCAAAATGTATTATCATATAAAATATATTAGGCTATGCAGCAACTCGCCAACGCAAACAATGTTAGACACCTTGGTCCAGGCATACTTTATCTTATTTGCATCCATATATGCCAACAGGGTCACAATGGGGACGCTGACTCCACATAAACTATGAATGATTTCCGGCCATGTGGACGCTCTCGCCGCTGGCCGAACATTTCAAAGAATTTTTATCTGCTGACAGATTAAATGTTGCATAAGAATGACACCTAAACAGACTCACATGTTATGTCAGGTTCACACTACACGATTTTAGCATAGTTTTCGGCTCGCCAACACGTTTTGTGAGCTCGCAGACAAAAGCCCCAATTCGGAGGGAAATCACAGTTAGCTCTCGTGAGCGACAATCGTGCATTGTGAATTGCTTACAACGCGAGCTGAGAGTGTCTGCGACATGTCGGCGAGGCGTTGCAAAGCATCGCAAGTCAAAATCCTGTAGTATGAACAGTGTTGTGACTGGTAATGACAGCGGTGACAACATACTAGATGTCCTAGTACTAGATGAAAACAAGGGGGAGGAGTAAAAACCTTTGTAATCATTTGAACTGCTTGAAGAAACAGTAAGTCTCTCTGAAACACGTATTCCTGGTCGATAACGCTTCATATTTGATTCATATTACTTTAAACGATTCTACCACATCAGTGATGGGAAATATTGTTATTGAAATCATATGTTGAGAAATGTAGTCTACCGGCTCCATGTTAACGAGGTGCGAACGCTACTACCTGAGGGATATGCCTATATTACGTCTTCTTTGTGAGATATGCCTGTGCCGATATATGCTCGTGAAACAATATCCAAGGAATTTTTATCTGCTGCCAGATTAAATGTTGCACAAGAATAACACCAAAACAGACTCACGTTTTAGTTTTTAGTTTGCACCAAAAAAATAAAAAACCTTTCTGATAGGCCCTGCCACCGACAATTTCAGGCAGCGGAGACATATACATAATGCACCCCTACACATACTCTAGAGACAGCACATGGCGACTCATTAGCACCACGCTAATGGTGGACAGCTGCAGCCACTATCATTTGAGGATATGAAGCGGCATAGTGCTTGGCTACGCTATAGCAAGGCATATTACTTTATAATACTTTAAGGCCGACCATCATCTGTTCAAGTTTGGCTCACATCAATTAGATTGTTCCTGCATTTCCAATGGTAAATAATTCAGAGGCAGGACCATCAGCAGACAGGTCCTGGCCCCATTAAGGTTTTTAGTGTGAGTCGATGTATACACATGTGTGTGTGTGTGTGTGTGTGTGGTGGTGGGGGGGGGGGGGTAGATGAGTGGGTTGTTGAATGACGTTGACGTGAGGTCGAAAAATGGAAATGTATTTTAGTGTTGTGTCTTATGATGTCAAACATTCTCCTTACTCTCTCATTCTATATCTGCCCTCCCCCCAACCCCACACCACTCCTACCTCCCCCCCCACCTCTCTCTCTCTCTCCCTCTCTCTCTCTTTCTCGCTGATTGGCTAGATAAGCTAGACGAGGTTCTTTTTCCATGTTTCTGTGAATGTAAATGGAAGCAGTCAGCTCCAATGCATGTCAACTTAAGAGGGCAGGAAACAACCAGTGAAAAAATTGCTTCAACGTGGGTTGGACATCCGTATCACAATGTCAGGAGTGGAGAAAGGCATCGCAAGACAGCTAATGTTCCCCTGCTGTTAATGGAGGCTTTAAAGCCCTCTTTACATTATATTATTTTACTTACTGTGAAGGTATAGCATGGCTATTTCCCACAAGGTCAAATCCATTTAGTGAAGTGGAAAAGTAACACATATCCCCTTCCTCAACAACAAATGTATTGGTTTCATTGGTCTTTCCTTGTGCCTACACTTCAAACTAACTAGAGGGTTTTTGGGAGAGTACAACATGACGATGAATCAGTGCTGGCTGAATGCCGGTCTACAGGGCCAGGATATACGCAGTGCAAACTTTAAAGTGTTTAAAATGTAGAGAAGACGTGATTCACTTATTAACATAGATGGTCAGCTGTGACCATGGCAACCCCATGATCAGAGCCTTCCAAGAGAAAGCAAGGGATGGCTTCAACTGCCTACTGGGTTGTGGGTGTTTTGAGATAGACACTCCACTGCATTATATACGGTAAATAACAACATCATTAACTTTATGTGACACCAAGTTCATTTGCATTGTGCAAGAAAGTAGGATAACTTTAACAATATGTACAGGGGCATAAACTTAGCACACACTGTATAAAACGATGATTATATGCTGCGAGCTAGATTACACTTTGATGGATGTTTTGCAGTGAGAATGCATGCCCAGGCGGTTACGTTGTGACTGGGTGCAAATGATGGATAGGCAGGTGGACAGATTAAATATGGAACGAAGGCTCATATGGTGTAATGTGTACTTGTTCTGGTTTACAGTAGAGCATATTATTTTAGTTGTATTGACTCTATGCCCAGGTATGATCAATGTTTGCAGTCTGACTGACACCTGCCCACACGGCTATTTGTTTTAGATGACAAAGGGCCAGGCGATCTGTGTAAATGACATCAAAGAAAATATAGAGGAAGACAACAAGTGGCTGAGTGGGATAATAGCACAAAAAACCAACATGTTAACATTGTGAAATTGAATTTTACCAGATTATTGTAAAATATTTAGAACTCAGAAAAGCAATATTGTACATCTTATTTTAAACAAAACAAAATCTCAAATAATGTTGGCTAGTGAGCAACATTACACTGATCATTGTGTATACTACAGTATGTAACAATGTCAACACAGACTCACATCATCATTACACTGATCATTGTGTATACTACAGTATGTAACAACGTCAACACAGACTCACATCAACATTACACTGATCATTGGGTATACTACAGTATGTAACTACATTAACAAATCAACATTACACTGAGCATTGTGTATACTATAGTATGTAACAAAGTCAACAGACTCACATCAACATTATACTGAGCATTGTGTATACTATAATATGTAACAAAGTCAACAGACTCACATCAACATTACACTGATCATTGTGTATACTATAGTATGTGACAATGTCAACAGACTCACATCAACATTACACTGATCATTGTGTATACTATAGTATGTGACAATGTCAACAGACTCACATCAACATTACACTGATCATTGTGTATACTATAGTATGTAACAATGTCAACACAGACCCAAATCAACATTATACTGAGCAATGTAAACAGCAATGCCAAGACAGACTGTCAGGCAGACTGTAAAGTCAGTCTTTGTGTTACATAATTAGCACTAATTAGAGGAGATACTTTACAGCCTATGGTTTTCATTAGTCAAACCAATAGGACAAGCAGCTGCAAATTGTCGTTTCCTTGCCATGAATGCAACGTCGTAATGTCTGCCGTTAAAAGAATAACATTTAAACTAGCTGTGAAAAAGGTTTGAGTGCCTTTTAATTGCATTGTGATAAGTTATGATTATGACAGCCACCGGAGAATAAAATTAGGTTTATTCAGTAAAATCCTCCAACCTATTAATTGAAAGATAACTCAAGTTTATGACATGTGGCATATGTATGTCTAACATACAGTATATCAAATATGATGAATGGGCTGGAATATGATGCCCATATGAGTGAGTTGTGGTTTGTGTGCGTATGTGTGTGTGTGTGTGTGTGGGTGTGTGTTCACAAGTGAGATATTGAAGATATCATAGAAGGTATCTATCTCACTGTGTGCCAGAAGTCTGTCCAAAATATATTTTGGGTCTCCGTAGCACACACGCGCGCACACAGAAACGCACACATACACACACAGAGAGACATACTATATGCATATACAAACACATCATCATCATCATCATCATCAAGCCCAAATGCAATGTTCCACACTATTTACATTCCATTGTTTAGCGGAACATCTTTGTGATGCCAGTAACTGTTCCATGTTTTCATGTGACTCCTTATCTTTTTGACACCTCATTTTCCCCATTCATCATATTTCCCCCTCTTAGTATTTCACTCGCGTGTGTCCTTCACAGGCAGCATACAGTATGTGAGGGCAGCCACCTTCAGATGAGCTCTAGTTTGTCTCTCGTATACTGACAGCTGTACACCTTCAAAATAAAACTCCCCCTGCCTCAAGTTCAACCTGGAAATAACACATATTTGTGTGATTACTGCATCAACGTTAGGTCTTGACAGAAGATGGATATATGAGAAGCAATAAGAACTGGTTACGCTTCTTAAAGTTTTATTGGAAACTGCTCAAAAACCCATAACCAAATGCTTTTCCCGAATTGTGCATCATTCTGTTATGAATGCTCATTAGAGTTTTCTGTTCCTATGCACAAAGACCTTACCTAGCACACAGACACACACACGCACAAGTGCACTCGCAAGCATTTTCCTATATTTGTCAATGTCTCTACGTGTGATATTGTGGTTAAGCCATATGGGTGATGGGTGAGTTGTCAGCGTGGTCTGATAGTGCTGAGGTGGTCCAAATGCATCGCACATTTCCTCACTGTATATCTTTTGCCAATGTTCTTCTGTGTTGTACCTGCAGATGTGCCATAAGAGATTATAATCAGAGATATTTTATGTTTGTTTTCTCTTTTGATTGATTCATACAGTATATTTTTTATTTTATTTATTACATTTCACACAAAAGTAAGTTAGCCTCCACTGGCTAGCTGGCTCAACATTAAACACTAAATACACCCGTTGAACCAAGGACCTTGTGGAAATTAGTTTTGAAATGTTCAATTAATTCTAATTAAGAAAGTATTGCCCATGATTCAGCCGGACCCCCGAAGACATAGTCCGCTAGGTCAGGGAACGCAAAGGAAGTTAGCATGGGCAACACGGAGCTAGCCTATCAGGTGAACTCTCAAGATGTTACCACCGAGTTTTAATGAAGAGGTAATCATGCGTAAATTACAGATGAGTAATCATCGATTAATAACTCTGTGTTTTACATGGGAGGTCAGGGATTGGTGGGTCTGTGGTAGAGTCCTCAGATTAACCGCTCTGATTGGCTTAGTGAAAACACAGCCACTGATGACTGGAGTTAGATGAATGGGCTCATAACTTCCCTGAAGTCCCCCTCCTTTTCCTTCATTTGTATGCAAAGTCTGATCCCTCAGGCTCCCTTTCCTTCTCTTTAATTTTCAGCAATCTTTTTTTAATCAATTTTCTTTTATCTCTGGGAAGTTATTTTAATACTCCTACATCTTATTTCATTCTCAGCAAGACTGTGTGGGGATATCAATTATTCAATGGAGAAGGAGCTGTGGAATATGTTAATATTGATTATGCCTTCGCCACACCTAAGAAGATTACACTGTGTTATCGCCGCACTAGAGTGTCGCGTTAGCCAGGCAAATTATGGGACACATACTGTGTTAGATACACAGCGATGGAGAAACATTTATGTTTTTGCCATGTTTGGATCAGCGTTTAAACGCCTGCATTTACAACAAACGAGAGTAAATCATGCCCTGCATTCAAACTGGCACATTCAAGGCTTTGAATAGTAAACTGTACCATAGTTATCATACATAATCACAAAACAAGAGCATAGGTTAACGGATAAAGGCAGTCTATACATTTTCTGATATCCAATCCTGCAGCATTTCTTGAAACTCCTTGGTATTGTGGTGCCCATATTGTGTATTCTGCTTTTGTTAGGTGACCTACGTTATTGTGGTGCTGGCACGCTGGATGGTGTTTTATTGCCACCGGCAAAACTATTGGTTATGGACAGTGTAACTGAAGGGTACCAGGCTCTTTTGTATCTGTTTCCCTAGAGCCCCATAGGCCAGACAGGGGCTGTATATCTGTCAGGTTACACAACTGTCAGTATGAGGGCCGGGGAAGCACAACAGAGGTGGGCGAGTGTGATGCGCTGTGTCATTGTTTATTCCAACAGGGCGGGTGAGATGTGCAAGTGTTTTTTCCCAGACAGCGCTGAATGAGGCCATGAAGCAAAGAGTTATCAGAGACTCATAAATGTGTGCAGATATTTACACGTTTCCTTTACACACACTGGCCCGAAAAAAAAGCAAGCACAGAGGCGAAGCGTACGGCAGCATACTGCACTGTAGTGCTTCCCGACCCTTCGCCGCTGTGATCTGAGAGAATGTGCTCGGCTAACACTGGTTTATTTATTTAGCCAAACATATGTTCAGTTTTTCCCCCCGCTCTTGTGCCGCCTCCCTTCTAAGCTCTTCCTTCTAAGCACGTCCACGCATGTGTGCACGTGCGCACGCATATGCACAACACGACAAGTTTTGGAGCTTTGCCGCGCTTTTTTTTTCTTCTAATTGTGTGCTTGCGTATAAAAATTGCCTTTTTCATCCGCATTAATGAGCGTGTGCTGTACATTAATAAGAGCATTGCGGTAGCCTTGGGCCGAGAGGCCCCTCCATTGATCCACCTGTAGGCAAGGCTGGGGCCTGCGTGAGTGCATCAGGCTGCTGGGCGCGTTTCACCAGCGCCGCTCCTGATTGCGTTGCAGATGTTGTTTTGTTATTCTTCACAAAGACGTGGGGTGACGCGGGGTTGGGAGAGAACACAGAAGAAGAGAGAGAGAGTGTGTGTGTGTGTGTGAGAGAGAGAGAGAGGGGAGAGAGAGAGAGAGAGACAGAGGGGAGGAGGATGTAAAGACAGGGAATAGAGGGGCTGGGGGGGGCCCCCTGCTCTGCATTAATTCTCTGTTTGCCAGTCAGAGCATGCATGTCCCTGTGAGATTAGACTGATAAAACGTGTGCGTGTGTGTGTGTGCGTGCTTGTCTATCCGTATGTGGAATTGCCTGCGTGGTAATTCTTCTCTCCGCATGTGTGCGTGCATGTGCGTGTGCATGCGTACATGACGGCGTGCTCTCAAACACCCTCCCCTGTGAGATTAGGCTGATTTGTCAGTGATGCAGGGGTTCATCCATGATTAATAGCCCAGCATGCTGGAAACAATGTTATTCTCCATTAGCTACCTGTGGGACACCCTGTACCGCGTGTGTGTGTGTGTGTGTGTTCATGCGTGTGTGTGTGCATGCGCGTGTGTGTGCGCGTTTGTGTGTATGCGCAACATCATGTTGACGTGGTGATGATATTAAGTATGTTGCAACACACGGATGATGTGTCACTGCTGTGCCATATTGAGGAGTTTATTACATGTCAACAATCCCCTCCCACCTCGGTGGCTCTGACAGGGCTGACACACCCTTAACAGCAACGTGCACACGAATGTCACCTGGGCAACACTGTGGCCCTTTTGGCACCAACTGTCTTAGAACGGTCAATATTTAAGTCTTGGTTTTTAATGAATAACTCCAAATTGATTAAGAATTCACTTGTGGCCTTTGGCAGTTAGAAAGAGCTCATCAAGACCTTTAATTCGATATATACATCTCCGTTTCACCCAAAATGTCACTTACACCCCTCTGGTTCTCACCCCTCGAGTTACACTTTTACCAGTATTAATTAGCCTCTTCTAATCTAGGCCAAAACTAGGCCTTTTTCCCCTTTTTTTCCTTGCAAAAACATTCCCCTTCATTCGTAAGGATTTATGCAGTTCTGAACAAGTAACAAAGCTTATTTTGGTATTAAAATGTAGATAACACGTGAGATTCCAATTCAGGTTAAATATTCCATGTGGATGACACTGCTTATAAGTAAATTCATCTCAAATACAGCAAAATTATCTTTTTGTTTCGTTTTCGCCTGACATAATGTACTATTTTATGTAATAACTTGATGGAAATTAAGCATAAGAAACTTCTTTACACTATAGGACTACAATAAAACATCTTATGAGTATATATGTTCAAGGATTAGGGCATTGTGTAAAAAAAAAAAAAAAGTATGGTTTTATTGTGAAAGGCAGACATTTTAAAATAGTTTGGCCATATAAAACTTCAGATAAATAAATAAGTATTCATAAATTAGCTTATTTATGTTATTATTTTATTAATATATGTACTAAACTATAGTTTAAGTGTAATAATTTCATTTTCTCTCACAGAGAATTTGATTGACAGCTGTCTTCGGGTGAACAATGACGTCACTTGTAGTCTCCTGAAATTAGCCAGAGCTGTGATTGGCCAAATTAAACATGTGACCTCTTAAACGACTCGTGGAAACTCGGAGATTCAGGCGAGTAACGTTATATAAGACGCCCGCCCGTGGTCTGGCCTGCTGATCTGGTGGCACTTTTGTCGCTGCTGTGGATGGGGCCTGGGGGACGGTATCACTGAGGTGATTGAGTGGCTCAGGCCGCGGCTCATTTCTACATTGCCTTCAGTGTTCTGTCTTCTGACTGGAGGCAGGGGGATGGATGAGTGGTTTGGGGCCCCAAGGTT
>JAODLL010000022.1:2052456-2057456 GCA_026546735.1 Forbesichthys agassizii | reverse complement strand
CATATTTAAGGGGATGGAATAATGACCATTGGCTGCCTCGTGCCTGAATCGTTCAAACAGGCTTATTGTTGTGTGCAAAATGGAGGATGAAGATAAATGGCCTTCATACATGACGTACTACTGCACAGTCCGAGCAGCATGCCATAGCTTTCATAGATCGCCGCTAGCTCATCATAATCTTACACGCCTATAGCGCCAATTCTGTGCTCTTTCTGTGAAAATTATAAACAATCCAGCTGTCTTCACTTGTTCGTTGGAAAATAATGATTGTTTGGCCACTGAGCTATAAATGTGTGGTGCAAAATAAGTAATTGTTTCAATAAATCAAATGGTCAATTTCATAGCCATCAAGCCTTGCCTTAGACCATGAGCATTTGCTGGCCCCCTCCTCCAGGACATGCCTGGAGAATGACAGATGATTCACGGTGTGTGTGTGTGTGTGCGTGTGTGTGTGTGTGTGTGTGTGTGCTGCATACATTCATACAAATTATACTATACACACAAACATACGTGCTGGCATGTATACCTTCATACTCAACTCAAGAGTCAACAGACAACACTCTGCATCTTTTGATGCCGTCATGACGTCACACGAACCACATGCAACGCAAGCAGCCGGGGTTAGGATACATGTGCTGCGATGCATGCTTGCTCACACTTGAACAGAAATAACATGTTTGCCGTGCTCCCTTTTTTACATGCACGTATGAACAAACTGTACATTGTTTGGCTTACACTTTTGCAAAGGAGAAGGCATGCCTAGTACGCACGCACGCAGATAGGGATATATGCACGTACAGTATAGTATAGGGACTCCTATGCATTGAGAGCCAAGTGCAGTGGCTTGCTGTTAGCGTGTTGTTTCTGCGCGGTGGCTTGTGGGCCTGTCTGTAGGCCTGATCGATGGTCTCTTACTGCTTCCCCGGGATTATCGGTCGAGTTCACCGGGAGGGGAAGGCAATTCATCAGAGAGAGAGAGAGAGAGAGAGAGAGAGAGAGAGAGGTGTATGGGGGACAGTGGTGAGAGATAGCGAAAGGCGCGGAGGTAAAAGTTAGGGAGAAACGAGAGGGGAGAGAGGGAAGGAGGAGACCCGAAGGATAAAGGAAACAAGATGGAGACAGAGCAGCGGCGGGAAGGGGGGCAGATGGGCTTGTGATGTACACTAATGCTACGACACAACATCAAGGCAGACTGAGGTGCTGGCTGAGATAAATACCGAAAGATAAACCACGGTCTGATAGGGCAACCGAGGATTGAACCCTATTCATGTACCCAACATCAAACATATTCATCACAGCGCCTTCTCTGGTGTAGTATGGCACAGTCAACAGTAATTGAACAACTATTACTGTGTGTATTATTTGCTTTTGATTTCTTTTATTTTACAGTTGACGGTTGGAAATGCATTACTGGCAAATGTAACCATATTGTGACTGATGTTATGATAGTGTCTGGGGAATGATTACGATCTACCCGCTGATTTAAAACACTGCAGCAAACGGCGATAGTGTGCTATATAATGCTGTGCTTTAGCCATGAAATCATAATATACTGAACACAATTGCCCACATGCAAAACATAAAAGGTGTAAGTGTCATTTATCAGGGGCAATGATGGCCCGCACTTTAGTTTATCACAGCGCAAATAAACTGATTAGCATAGTCCAGAATAAGGCACCAAAAATAACCCGATTTAGACACAGCCACCGGCCATGTTGTTTGCTTGGAGCTGAACAGTAACTCAGCTCTAGTTCTGTGTGGCTGTTGAACAATGTTTTTTAAACTCGATGTACTCAAGTGTTGCAGATCCTGCACATATCAGACTAGTAATGGTAGAAAATACAGCCCAGCTATACCCTATGAGAGAGAGAGAGAGAGAGGGAGAGGGAGAGAGAGGGAGAGAGAGAGAGAGAGAGAGAGACTTTAGGTAGGACTTTGCTTTTCAAAGTTTCAGTCCCTAAATAGAAAGCAAAGCACATACAGTACACACCACATATTGTATGTGTGGTGTGTATATCACATACAGTACACACCACATACTGTATGTGTGGTGTGTATATCACATACAGTACACACACCACATAAACCACACCACATACAGTACACACCACATACACCAGCACACATACAGTACACACACCACATAAACCACACCACATACAGAAGACACACAGTACGCACACCACATAAACCACACCACATACAGTACACACCACATACACCAGCACACATACAGTACACACACCACATAAACCACACCACATACAGAAGACACACAGTACGCACACCACATAAACCACACCACATACAGTACACACCACATAAACCAGCACACATACAGTACACACACCACATTAACCACACCACATACAGAACACACACCACATAAACACACAGCACAAACGCAGCCAGTCAAGAGACAGACTTGTGTTGACTGTGTTCTGTGAAGAGCGGGCCCAACGTGATGGCAGTATGGACTGGACCGGGCAGGAACACTTGTCCTGGCTGGCACATTGTCACTAATCCCATTACTGACCAATAACAGTGATGAGGAGCAGGGTCATGGGTCAAGACATTTATTATTATTATGTGTGTGTAATAGGGGTGCACAATATATTTACTCAGTATCATTATCGCATTATAACATTGGCAGTATATCATATTGAAAAGGTTGAAAAGGAAGTATGTAATATTCAGTTTAGTTTGTGGAGAGATGCGTCCGTTGGCTGCTTGTCTAAGTTGTGTTTGGTTTAGACAGAACAGTAAGATGTGTGTCTGAGGAAGATAATGACATAATAGAGATGGAAGAGGAAACATTAGAGGCCAATGAGAATACCTCCTCGGTAGCTTGGAATTACTGCTGTTGTACAAGTCCAATGTGACTGTCAGTTGAAAACATGAAGTTTTGATATGTTATGAATATATTATTTATTTTCATTTTCCCATAAAGAAATATCACATTTTGTCAATATCGTGCAACCCTAGTGTGTGTGTATATATACCTATATTCCTCTGGCAACAACAATAATATACTATTTTATATATAAAGGTTAATTTATCTCTTCCCCTCTCTCTCTCTCTCTCTCTCTGTCTTTCTCTCTCTGCGTCTCAGCTGATGGATGGACAGATCACACGTATCCCATCTAGCAGTGCTCTTGATGCGGTTAGGGGCTGTGACCAGGCTCGGGGGAGGCGGAGGGAGGCGAGAGGGTGACGTGAGAGAGAGAGGGTTGACGAGGAGGACATGGCATCTGGAGAAGAACGCAGATGAAAAAGAATGCAGTGTTTGTGTGTGTGTGTGTGTGTGTGTGTGTGTGTGTGTGTCCGTGTAAAGCAAACATACACTCTCTGTTGCCCTCTGGGCCACAGCGTTGGTCTTTGGCTGACAGCACTAACTGACTGGCTCCATACATTCCAAGGCAACAAAATGATAATGACAGAGATTTAGGAAAATGATATAGTTAGGCCAGATAGCGTTGACATATTATGTGTATCAGATATTGCAGGCAGACTGTTAAAGTCTTCCTTCCATAGCTACTGTACGGGCCGCGGAGTGTTACGGATGGAGATAGATGGCATTGCTAGCGGTTGACGTTCAGTCATCCCCGAGAGCTACAGGGTGCAGTTAACGATAGTATCCACTAGGGGGCAATGTTTGCCTCAATGTGTTGACCGGAGCCGCTGTGCTCTCTGTGGAGTGGTGCTTTATCTCACGGAGTACTCTTGTAGGTTTATTTTAAGGCCTCTATTGGCAGCGCGGTTGTGGGTAACTATCACGGTTGGTGACTTTGAAAGTGGTCACATCCTCTATCCAGCATCCCCTGGATCCACACATTCACCATGAGTTTTCTTCCCTCTCTGATAATGCAATGACATTTGACTCACATACAGTATAACTGATAGACAAACGTGATAATAACATGCTGCTTAAAGTAGTTTGAAAATAGGCTATATACCATGTAATACCTCGAAGCACACAAGTTCATGTAAACTTGCAGTCAAATTGAAGCCACATTTAATCACGGAGCAAACGTGTGTGGATTTCACCCAAACATCTATGAGGAATTGGAACTGACTAACACAGATGAACTGCATATTTGTAAAGGTGCAGGAGTAAACCTGCATGCACATCTTCAAGGGGTGGGGGTGGGGCTTTACACTAACCTGAGACAGTGTGATCTCGGAGGAGGACAGGTCAGGGGTCAACTCACTTGACCCCACCGGACCATATAGCTATGTTGACTACATGCAAACAAATGCAGATAACTTTCTCAAATCGTCACTGCTTTAGAATGAGAGAATTCAAGCCGCACGCGCACACACTCAGACACGCACATACCCGCACACGCACAAACACACACATCAATAAACAAAAGATGGTAATGATGCAGAGACAGACAGAGCCTCAGTCTAGACATTTACCGGCGTGACACACGACAAAAACACGTCAAAACAACAGACACAACCCGGTCCCCGTCCGACCACCATTTTACACTTGAGCCGGCGAATCAGCAGCCATTTTATGAAATGCGGAGTCCTCCCCTCCTTGATAGTAATCAAATTTGGTCTCATCATTTCATTTTCTCATCTCTCCTCCCCATCTGCGTGGTGTAACTCCTCTCTTTTCTCATTCTGTCTCTCCCCATCCCTCACTGTCACTCCGCAGCTCTGAGCCATTGACCTCTGACCTCCAGGCAGGTTCACCAGAGGGTCAGGAGCCGGGCGGGGTGGAGGGAACGGAGGAAAAGGAGGGGGGGTGTGGGGGGGGGGGGGTGGATGCCAGCTTCCTACTCCTGGCCGGGGATACTGAGCCTTCACTGCTGCTGCCATAGCAACTGGACGAGACGGCAAGGGGAGCAGACTGCATGCAGAATGCTGAGATGGAACACTCGCTCTCCCCTGATCTGGTAGTAACCTCCACTGGCACACACACACACACACACACACACGTACATGCACAGACGTACACAAACGATTATGCTTAAATGGCCACACATAAG
>JAODLL010000022.1:2036454-2045759 GCA_026546735.1 Forbesichthys agassizii | reverse complement strand
TCGCACACTCTTCTGCAGAAGCCCACAGCATCTCAACACACACACACACACAGCCATGGCTCCTTAATGACGGCCATCCCTCTCTGTGCCACATTATTAATTAGCTCAATGATCCTTGCCGATGGGACCTGCGCCGCAGATTAGAGCCCCCAGCACACACACACACACACACACACACACACACACACACACACACACACACACACACACCCTGGCTACTTCTGACACCACACCAGGATAGGTGAAGGTGTGCATGTGTGCATGTGTGCATGTGTGTGTGTGTGAGAGAGCTTGCACATTCACGGGTGTGTTACCAAGACGCTATGTGATTGTACTGATGTGTGCATGTGTGTGTGTGCGTGCTTGTGTGCATACAGGAACATTTGGGAAGCCAACAATGGCTTTGGCGCGGGAGCTCCGGGATGAATCATGTGACCGGAGAGCAGGGAGAAGGTTGGGTGCCACCTGGCCCGACGTGCTCAGCTCCCCTGTGCACAACCTCCGGCTCCGCCTGCAGTCAGCGGTAAGATTCATGGAGCGGAGCGGGCTAGCGGTGTCGCTGAACGTGGCGGCTCCGTAAGCAAGTGCTGTGTAATCCATCTGAGAGCATTGCGACCATACATACCTCCTCCTCCACCTTCTCTTCTTCTTGGGAGATCTAATTGCAAAGGTGTTTTTCCCCCGCCCGCACTCCTTCCCTCCCAAAAAAGAAAAAAGAAAAGAAAAAAAACACCAACCGCTAATCAAGGGCTTAGTCGGTGTGGCGTGAAAATTCGCATTAATGTTTTTTAGGAGGAGGGGGGGAAAAAAGGGAACACGGCCTCTCCAGATGCCGCACAACTGCACAGAGCAAATGAACATAAATGTCACTGTCATGCTGAAATGAAGAGAGAGTGCATCGCCGCGGCAAATGGTGCCCGACAGCGGGACATGTTTTGCATATGAAGGGGTGAATGCAGGAGAGAGTTTGAGAGCATGAGGGAGGGAGAGAGAGAGAGAGAGAGGTGTGTGTGGCGGGGGTTGGGCTGCACCTGTGTTACAAATGATTATAGCCCCACCCCCAAAACATCATCTCCAAAACAGGCACACGCACGCATGCACGCACGCTCACATACGCACGCACGCACGCACGCACACACGCATGCACACGCACGCATGCACGCACGCGCACAAACGCACACACGCACGCACGCACACGCTCGGGCGCACGTGCACATACACACGCGCGTACACACACGCACATGCACACATGCACGCACAAGGAAGCGAGACTTAAGCACAAACATGTACGTGAATATGAACCCTACTCTACTACAGCCTATACCCTGCCAGGTGTTTCTCAATGGATGCATGCTTTGTGTATATAGTCTTAACGTAAATCACCAATGTGACATGATCAGAAGGACCCCGCTTCCCTCTGCACCGACCCAGAATCCCTCTGGTTCGGGCCAGTCAATGGGATGTCGATATACCTTCAGCATTGCTGCTCTCACTGTTGCACGCATAGCGTCCATATAGGACCATATGGACAGCCTCATCTTCCCTTCCGTGCACGGTCGCTGGTCACTAAGAGCCGGGGTCGATGAGTAGTGGGGGGTGCGTGCGTGCGTGAGCGGATAGAAATGCAGGGTGCACAGTCGCTCCAAGGTGACAGCAAGGTGCGTTGTGATTATTGACTGCGTGACCTGACGCTGACCCCGGCTGCGAGCGAGTAAAGGGCAGCGAGTTAGTGCGTGCCGCGCCGCCTGTCACGGCCGTCAATACGCTGATGAATGGAGCGGGCGGTTATTAAAGCAGAATTAGAACGGGGAGGGGTTGCTCTGCGCGTGCGTGGGTGCGTGCACGCGTGGGTGTAGGGAATGGGTAGGGGGATAAATGATGGCGCAAATGGTTGTGCAGTGGAGACTGCGGTGCCGGATGGCACCGCATCAGTGTCATCCGTCTTTATTACCCTCCGGGGAACAGTGGGGGGAGGCAGGGAGCGGTCAGCGCCACACACCCCCCCTCCCCCTCTTTTCCCCACCCCTCCCCCTCCACCCACACCTACAAGGCTGCATTCCCTTCCCCCCCACCACCCACCGGGGCGCCGGTCAACACGCTACGCATGCACGCAGGCATATAGCATGCTGGAGACACGCACGTGACGCGTTTGACACGCGCTACGACATACACGCACACCTGCGCGGGGTGAATGTGTGTCGGGCGTACGTACGCGCGCACAGCCGCACACACGCCACACACCGCTATCTCTTTTCGCCTATCTAGTCTCTCTCTACGCACACTTCAGGATTATCTGCTTTGCCCATTCCTCTCTCTCTCGCTCTCCCGGTATCTCGCTCTCTATCTCTTGCTTTCTCTTTCTCTTTCTCCCCTATCTCTCTCTCTCTCTCTCTCTCTCTCTCTCTCTCTCTCTCTCTCTCTCTCTCTCTCTCTCTCTCTCTCTCTCTCTCTCCTTTATTTCCCCTCACCAAGGGGGTATAGGACCCTCACCACAATCAATCATGGTGAAGTCACAGAGCACCGCGGCACACTCACGGTCCTGTGCAGATAGGCTGGGGAAGGGAGAAAGGGATGAGAAGGGAGGAGGGAGGGGAGGGGAGGGGAGGGAGGTGAAGGAGCCAGAGGGATGGCAGGGTGTGGGGTGTGCTGGGTTCACTGCACAGTCAGAGAGTGGTCACGCTGGCTGCCCGGATGGGGTTGAGTAGGTGTGTGTGTGTGTGTGTGTGTGTGTGGAGTAAGGGGGGTCGCATGCCATTGGGTGAGCCGGTGCCATTGGCGGAGCCCCCTCGAGACCCAGCCCTTGCCACAGAGCCCCGGCTGCATACAGATGTGAGCCACCCCACCTTCCATTGGCTTGTATCGTGCCGCACGCGGCCGCATCCATGCTCTGCTTCTTTTTTCCTAATTAGTGGTTTATTTATTGATACCCCAGTTAATTGTCTCTCCTAATTTCGCCATAGTTCCATCTCCATTACCCCGGGAGATTCATTTGCCGCAGTGTTCAGGGGAGCGCTTCCACAAGTTTGTGGAAGCGCAAAATATGACCCCCTGTCCTGATTCACTGGTTTATGTGGCTCACGCTGGTGACATACTGCTGTCCTCTGCACTCAGGGAAAGGGTCTGCACATTCATGACATGCATGCCAGTGGTCTGCAAAGCAAAGCATTGTTACACCTGACATTTGCATTTGTGTGACGTACCCTAACCTGGTTAACACCAGGTTGGTTTTTATAACCAATGGCCACATACAAGGACATTATTGTTTGGTTCACATATGAACTGCATATGTATAACAAAATGTATATCCTTCTAATACGGTTGTAAAAAAGTAAAGTAAAATAAAGGCATTAATACAATCAATAATAAAATGAGTATTTCAAATGGTGTACCACACACACACACACACACACACACACACACACACACAGACATAACTTACATAACTTGCACGCATACACAGACACACATACGCTTGCTTGGACACAAGCATTAACTTGGGTTTGCACAGGGGTATGCACAGGGGTTCCAGCCCCCGTTTGAGATATATAAAGGTAGTAAACAACACCACCAGTGAAAGCATATAGTTTTGAACTACAGTAATAACAAACAACTGTTTCAAAGACTGAAATCATTCTGTTGTCCCCAGGGGGTTGTGACCCCTACACAAAGAACAGCTAATATTGCTAATAAAATATATACAAAGGAAAATAAATAATAGTTGTTGCAATCTATATGATTTATTTAATTTATTTTACACATTGAAAATTGTGTCTCGCACCACAAAGTGTCATTTTTCATGCATAAACATTTAATAGTTTGAGCTGACATTTCAGTGTCTTTCAATGTTCTTCAAATAATGAAACATTGACATATGTGCCCAGATCGAGTGGTGTGTGCGGTTACATGGTGGATAATGCTTTTAAAGGGATATGCCATTTTAGAATATAACTTGATCGTATTACTTACCCACAGACAGACAAACGCATCTGTAATTATTCCATCTTTCTCCATTTACTTGAAAAATAGCTATTTGGCCGCTGCTAACGTAAGTGGGACGATGCTATAGTTTAAAACAATAGCACCATGAGGAACTTCTATGTTGCATGGATACATTCATTTATATTACTGAGACATCATGTCATATCTCAATTCCTATCTTCTTGGCCACTTAATTCTAACTAGCACTAATCTGATACTAGTTTCATGTGTTTTCAGTGAATAATGGTCCACTGCCAACAGAGCTGTATAAACACTGGTTAGCACGCAATAAAACCTTCAAACCTTTTCCTGTTCCCCCGTATGCCTACAGATTTGTCTATACACTGCATCTGTCTGCGAATAAAAGGTGTATTGTTGTAAAATTGTTGTCAGTCAGGTATTTTGCAGTAGCAAACATTGGTATTGTTGGTAGTGTTACATATTCTTATATGTTTATGAGCTCTCCGATCACACGATTCATCCCGTAGCTCCCGCGCCAAATCCATTGTCGGCTTTCCAAATTGTTTTATATGGTTAACAACGTATTCCAGATGATAAACCCCTGGAAACCCTAAGGACATTGTTACTTATTTTTTCTTTAGATCTTGACTATACCCACACCTTGATTGACCACTTGGGATTTGAAATAAGATTTTTAAAAGCAGAGGCAGGGGTTACCCTCACTCTAGCATCATCTAGTAAGCATACCCATTGGCTCAAATGAAAGATTAAGCCATTTCTCATCCTAATGACCCACATACATCCATATCAAATTGATTTTAGGTCTTCAAATTGATTTGAATGTGAACATAAATGTTCATCATTGTTCCACCCTATTTGGTCGCCCTCAATAGATAGCTCCTGGTTTTAAATAAATGAAAATGCCTGCTTAATTCTATATTGTTTATAATGTCAGCACTGCCAAAAGGCAAATCAATAATGTGTCTTTTTCAAATCAGCATTGTCAATCTAGTCAACAAAAGATATGCATGGCTGGTAATAATAATAAAATAAAAAATATCCAAGTTATTTTGACGGTTTTTCATTCCTCTAAAGAAAAATATTATTTAAAAAATGTAAGATAGGATATTGTAAAATGCCAGCTATTTTACACCACTGAGGGAGCATTCCCATGACTTTGCTTGAGCATGGAGCCTAACTGAAAGCTGACACTACATGCTGGGAGACTATATCCTTCCTGGAATGTCAGAAATTAACGTTGTTACCAACAGTATATAGGCTCAACAAGCAGAGATATACTTTATACAATCTATTTAATTTTGTGATTATCAAAGTGTGTATATAGGTAGTTCTGGTCGTTATATTCTGATTGTTAATGTTTAACCAGTAATTTATTTAGCATTGACAGTGTAGGCCTACAGCCTACATGATTGTAATTCCGATCGCCTTCTGTCTGACGTCAGTTACAGCCCACACCCCTTAGCACACACTGTTGGAATATAGCATAGGATTTCCAATCATATCATCTTTTATTGTCTGAATATAAACAAAATCTCTTGACATTTTGGTAATGAAGTAATCACTGCCAGATGTTCATATCTGGCAGATCACCTTTGTAAATTTAGAATGCCTTATTAGCCTTATTAGGCTAACAGTCTGAAGGCTGTGAACTATTACCCACACTGCTGTTTGATTATGGTGTGTTGACGACATTATACAGGCAAGCAATTAATCTTCACGCCAATGTAGTTTTCAACCTCTAAAAGTTGCAACAATTTGTTTAGACAACAAAATGTATTTTAATTTCATTTTGACTTTAAAACTAGTTACAGAACTGTACTGTCAGTACAATTCATGATTAGAATGAGCTTATGTCTCATGGATGCAGTGTTGGACAGTAACAAGTTACGAGTAATTAGTTACTGTAATATTATAAATGTTTCCAACAGCTAGTAGTGTAACTAATAATTTTCCCAAAAAAGTAATAATATTACAATTACTAATAATGCTGCATTACTGCGTTACAAGAATGAGTTTTCTAGTTCTAGCAAACTTAGGGTAGGCTAAATGAACCAACCTGTCCAATCATCAGGTTTGAGAGGCTGCAATGTTTTCACCTTGGCAGATCGTTGACTCCTAAGGTTCATTATTGTTCCAATACAGAGGATTCTATTATAAAATGAGCTGGCTACACATTTTTCAGAAGGGGTGATTCAAGGTAGTGATTGTGAAAGTAATATAGTAATGTAACTAGTAACATAACTAATTACTTTTAATACCCAGTAATAAGTAAAGTAATATTACTTTTTGAAGGAGTAAAAAGTAAATAGTATCTTATTACTATTCCTGAGTAACTTGCTGCTCATATGATCCTGATATTATTGAATCCAGCAGCAAGGTACAGCCCCTTTCTTTTATTTCATTTGTTGACTATAGATGTGCTATATGACTATAGGGGCAGTGAGAGAAACACAATGAAGCATTTTATCTTTTTGATGATCGTCTACATGTATGCCAGCCTCGTCACGTATAGCCAACATATAGACAAGAACCACAGCACCACAACTACCGCAGTCCAACTGCCCAACTGTCATTACATGCTGACTAGATCATCCCTCTGATTCTGATCCCTCAACCCCCCCCCCCCTTCACATCTCCCCAAGCTGCTGCTACAAGCCCAGGTACTCCTGCATTGGCTACCTCATGGATCACAATCAGGCCCCTTATTCACCCCAGCAATACCTGTCAGTCTCTGCTGTCTCCCCAGGGCTGACTCTGGTCCTATCCCAGCCATGGCCTGGATACCCCTGGCTCAATGCTGGAATTGGCTCGGCTGATGGAAGCAAGGGTTCAATAACTGTCCCCGGTATGAAACCATTTCAGTGCTTGGCAGAGCGTCTAGCATACTAGCCAGTAGATTAATAAGAAGACGCTAATAAGTTAGAAAAAGTTCAAGTTAATTTTGGGCTCTCTTTATCATCGGCTCTAATGACCTTCAAAGAGACCAGGTGAGGTCTTGTATGGGCACCGGGCATTGGCACCACTGGGTTACTAACGATGACATTAGTGCGTGGGCGTGCGTAAAGCGTAAGGGCGACGAGGTGTGGCGCCAGTGTGTGCGTGCATGTCGCTAACGTGCGTGCGCGCGCATGTGCCTGTCACAGGTGATCAGTCAAGGCTATCCGCTCAGCCCCCTCATTACGGCCCACTATCTCCTCCAAACACCTGCATCCCCCACAGCCCATCTTCAGCACCAGTGCCCACACTGCCTCTCTTTGTCCCAGTGTAAAAAGGAGGCTGCCCCGCATCAATCTGCAGCAGTGTTTATATTTATGTACAGGAGGGAGGCTAAAAAAAGGCCCTTCTTACTCTGGGCTTTATTGACTAAGCATTAAGCGGACATTATCAGACGATAGCCTAGTTATTTATGAGGCGGTGATAAAGGCTGCAGGACTGAGTTATGTGAGAACCAGGCACGGGATGAAAGCTGCTCATACAACACCACCGATACCTGACACTCGCCTCTCTCTGTCTGGGTAGATGGGGGAACGGCAGCCGCGCCACGCGGAGCTAAAACAGTCCGCGGATTTATGGCTGGTAAATTTATGCTCCCCTATAGGTCAAACGAGGGGCTGTTTATCTGAGTTTCATTGTCACAGTCCTCGCGGCACTGTGCCGCGAGGACTGATATTTTTATATTTGCCTTTTGGCATGTTGCCAAAGAACGTGACGCGAGCAGGGAGGGAAGGAGGAATTCTATTGGTGTGGAATTCCATTGACCTCTTGAACTTTGCTTCAGGTAATGCTACGCTAAAGGCGTGTATTGCAAGAAGATGTTGACATATTCTGTGCATTTTAGTGTGCACACTGAGTATAGATGTGTGGTTCAATGATATACTGTACAATAATACTGATCCCTGTGATTTCATTTGCCTGCATGGGAGAGACATTCCACACACTGTGACTTGATACTCGGACTGTAAAGCACCTACATGCCCGCTGTCGCTCCCATATATCTTCTTCCGTCGCCTCGCCTCTGCGCACACGTCTTGAATGCACGCCATCACCTAAATCCTTAACATGCACACATCATCACCTGTGTATGGCGTACATGGAGCCATATCACCCAGCCAAAGCCATCTTTCTCTGCACTAAACCAGGTCAACAAACAAAAAGCAATTATGTTGGGCAGCTGCCGCCTGGGAGTGGGTAATTACAGTACGGTGTGGACAGCTTCATTCTAAACAGGTACTAAAAGCATCATTAATCATCCTCTCTCTGACGCCTCGCCCCGCTCACGTGACTCAGGCTACTGATGAGCTGGGGAGGGGGGTGTCGCCGCAGGGGCAGGCGGCAAGACCCGATTGGCTCCTTCCAGAAGTCCTTTTAGAGGTCAGCCAGTCATCGACAGTGACCTCCCGGTGACCTTGTATCACTTGACCCCGCGAGGGCCCGAGGGTCACCCTCTGCCAGCGGCCGGGTGAGCGGGACACGCCGAGGCAGCGGGGGAAGATGAATGACGCACGGGCGGAGAAGAGGAAGAGAGGAATAGTGTAAGAGGACAAGGTAGGCACACGGAGGGTTTGGAGAGGCAATGGGAGGGGTGCAGATGAGAAATAAAACGGTAGGCGTGAGGTTTGATTGAGCACCTGGTGTTTCCCTTTTGCATAAAATGGCTGATGGAAAAAAAAAGTGTTTTTATAGCAGCAAGGCCAGCCCTGATCGCTGTTATGTCCCTTCCCCCCCCCCAACACAGTCCCCTCCCTCCCTCCCTCCCTTCCTTTGGTCTCTCTCTCTCTCTACCTCCCTCCCTCTCTCTCCACCCCCCCCTTCCACCCTCCCTCTCTCTCCACGTCCGCGTCCATTGTGTGGGTATCCTCGGGTTGGTTAATAGGTTGATTACATCATCTAAAACTAATTAGTAAGGGGCAAAAACATTTGCATGTCTCATTTTGTTTTGGTCATTAGGTGAATTAAGCACGAGTAAAAATAGAGGGTATTCCCACACACGCTGAGTATTCCAAATGAGTAAACAACATCTTGTGAGAGCATATATATATATATATATATATATTATCTATATAGCATATAAACCACTGCCGCTGAAATATGTGTTTTTGATGCCTTCACAAATAAATTGCACGGGCTGTGATGGCGGTATGAAAATCAATCCTTTACCCCGTGAAAGCACAGCCAAGATGGCACCTGACTTGATTGAGAAAAGTTCATGAACCTTTCTCCCATTGAGCACGGCTGGCTGATTGACAGATGAAGCACAAAGACATATCTGAAAGACAGACAGCAAATGTCTTCAAACCCTACCCATCCTTTTCTCCTCTAACAACACCCCCCCCCCCCAACACACA
>JAODLL010000022.1:2016454-2033954 GCA_026546735.1 Forbesichthys agassizii | reverse complement strand
TTACAGTTAACAGCTAAACTAGTGGAATCAGATTTACTTCTAGGGCTACTTTAAAAATTTCAAAAGGAAGTAAAATGCATAAAACAATCATCTGTTCTCTTATTAACCTTTCATTAATGTCACTCAATAATCAAAATGAAGTCATACATTAATCTGATTGCCTGAGCAGCATATACTGTCACAAAAAATAAAAAGGTTTGGCACACAAATAAAACAAATTGCTTTGTATGGCATTTCAAAGAACAATGTTTAGTCGTAAAGTAATCTGAAAGTAATGGAAAGTAATAAGATTATGTTACAAAATGTAGGTAATCCAAAAATGATGTTACTAATCTGGTAACTAGTAACTGTAATGGATTACATTTACAAAGTAACCTTCTCAACCCTGGTTAGGCGTTACATATCAGAGCCCAGCGTCCACAGTATAGACTACAAATTCACCAGAGTTGAGTCATACTTGAATATGTTAAAACTAAATGTCAGCTTCAAACAAACAATGCAAGGATCCTCTCTCTCTTTCATCAATTGAGAGGCAAATGTTGAAACTGCTAAAAGACAAAGTGAAAATTGTTGTTCACTCAAAATAAATCAAACCTTTTCTTCACTTTTTGTTATATGATGCACAAAATGTAAATATATAGCTTGGCTATATTTTGCATTTGGCTACTGATAGTATTATTAGTAACAGTACGTTCAAACAGCTGTCCAAAAATATTGTGTTTACATGCGGATTATGGTTATATACAGTTAGAGTGAGTAGGTTTAGCAAACTGCATGCTAATCTGTTTTGATATAATGACCTACTTTAATAAGAACAGATCAAAAACCTAATAATTATATCTTTGTAGAGATTAAGCATTAGACCAGTTTAACACTATTACATAATATTCATATAATAACAATCATAAACATGTATTTCATCTGAATTATCATTATTTCCATGGCACACATAATTATTTTACATTAAAAGGTTTGAGCTGAGCGGTTGGACCTGGTTTCCATTTGTTAACATTTGTTAGTACACCCAGCTCATCTATGATATTTACAGATTTTAAGTAATATAAATGTATTATATATAATTATTTTGAAAAAATAATAGTGTTTAAGATTGTAGAAAATTAGTAACAATTTCAAATAAATATATTTAGTTATTCTGAATTTAACCTGTGATATGGTGATGTGGCAGATATCTTTTGTTGTGTCCTAGAAACAGCTATATACTGTAGTAAGAGTCCTGACAAGACAAAGTGCTTTAGCAAGGCACTATGTAATTTCCTTACAGTATTGTTGCAGAACCATGTCAAATTTACTTCAGTCAAATAAACATCTGTATAAACTTCTATGCACTTCAGCAGAAGCAGTAGTCTGTTATTGATGTGGATATTGTGAAAGATAAGGTGCTTATATGTTAAGGAAGATTTCATTGTTGCTCTGTATTGAATTGGATCTGAAAAAAATTGTATTCCAGTATTATGTAAGAGATAAATAGCTATTACTTTTGTAATGAAAAATACTTCCTCTAACTTTTATTTAATTTTTAAGTTAAATAATATTATTTGCGACATAACATAAAGTGATATGCAGTGACATGTCACCATTAAACATTATTAAAAGTATGCCATACAGTATATGTAAAAGCTGTTGTACCAACATTACTCATTTCATGAAAAAAATGAATAAAACTAAATTATTGAATTATAATTTGAACAATCATATGGCTAGCTCATCTATTCAGATGGGTAACATATTATTTTGTGGACATAAAGATCTAGCAAGAGAACACATGGTTGTGGAAAAACAAAGAACAAATACAAGAAAAGCTTATACGCTGAGGTCACCCAAAATAATGTGTGCTACATCTTTCTCTCCCAATGTTGCTGACTGGGTGAGGGGTGAACTGTGGTATAACCGCACACATTGTCTTAGCACTGCATCCTTGTTTGTCTCAGGAGTGTTTCTGTGTGTACATTTACAGTACATACAACTGTTAGGGCACCGGTGTCAATATCTACCTCAAATGTTTCCTATTCCTCAGTGACATTCCCGAGGGTTTCATATTATCCTTCACTAAACCAATGTTATTTTTCACTTCATGTACATGGCTACTGCAGCATTAGACAAGAGGCCTGTTGTGGAAACATTGCTAATTTAAAACTAGTCTAAGCAATTAGGCTACATAAAATTAATGTTGGTGGAAGCCCATTTCTTGATACTTAATGCAATATTAACTTGGTATAATTACATTACACTTAAAATTATATGTTTATTGGTTAGAATACAATAATTTCCTATTTTTATGACGTGAATATTTAGCACGTTCGAGCTTGTGAGATAAAATGTATTCTCTTCCAATAAACACCACATAAATTGTTGTTTTGTGCCTACTCCACGACAGTGTTGAAGCAAAATAAAACATGTCTTATGCCTGTATGGGCCAATAAAAGACAGAGCAGCTCTGAATATTTCCTCGATAGGCTACATTAAAATGCAGTTCATTCATTCAAATGCGTGCACGTGTGTAGCTGGATCGTTACTGATCAATACTCTTAATACATCCGATCAATTAATCTATTAGTCAATTATAGCAGTAAAATCATTTGAAGGGATAAAGCAGGAGATGTTAATTAAAATAAATAGAGAACGGTGTTAAATACGAAATATTTTAATATTTTTCGAGTTGATTGCAGGATTCACGGTGGACATGGGATCTCTGTACAGTTTGCAGAAAACACGTAAAAATGGAAGCAATCATATTTGTTTTACGTCTTTAGGACAACCTTAAGGTAAAAGACACCTTTGAGAACAATGGTAATACTAAAAAACTAGAAAGAATTTCTTATAAAACGTCACATTTGTAGTAATTCATATGTAATTATAATTAATAATTTTGTTTTAAATACAGATTGTTGCCTATGAGTAGGCTATTTCAAATAAACATAGAAACGTATTTTAATAAATATAATGGAAGAAAAGTATTACTCAAATATAATGAAATACAATAAATATATAATAAGACTAAGAATCCCAGAGTTCCTATGACCAATTTAACTAATTGTGTTTTGTTTACTCTAAGAATATAATGCGTTAGATTTAATACATGAATGAGTGAATGTAATATTCAAAATAAAATGTTTGTATCTACCATTCAGGCCATCGTAGATGAGAAATAGGTTCAACTCGATCCGGGGTATTAACATTTCCATTGACATTTGGCGATAAGTATCCTCTCTGGCATATGCAAATGGAGGTGTTGCCTGATTTAAACTAATGCAAAGGAGAATCAAAACATATGGAGGTTGTTGACACTGTCAGGTACAGTGCCCTTGCTGCACAACGCATGTTGTATCTCAGATTTTTGGGGCAGGTGTTTTGGAGAGGACGGTTCAGAGGAGGAGAAGCAGGTGTCCAGACTGTTGGAGTGATCGCACGGTGCCTGGGGCACGGGGTCAGTCAGCAGCCGTTCTCTCTGTAATTTCTTCTGTTTCATGCGCCTGTTCTGGAACCAGACCTTCACCTGCGTCTCCCTGAGCTGCAGGGCGCTGGCGATCTCCACACGCCTGGCGCGCGTCAGGTACTTGTTGAAGTGGAACTCCTTCTCAAGCTCGATCAGCTGCCTGTTCGTGAAGCTGGTTCTCGGTGTGCCGTTCGCCATCAGATGGCCCTCTGTGCATGTTCTGCCAGCCCAGTCGTCTGTCGAGTCAACAACACTCACGCCACAGGTCACATGCATCCTGTCTGGCAACATAAGACAAGGAAGAACATATCAGCGAGATCAATCAGATCAGATATAGCAGAATCACAAACCCCCCTTTAAGTAGAGTCACACACACACATAATCTAGAATGGAGTTATTCAATTAAACATTTTTGAATATACCTTTTTTGTTTATGTTTTAATATGTACCACTTAAATGTATAATGCTGCAGTGTTTGTGTTAGGCCCTATAACATAGCCTAATATAATTTAGCTCTGTTTAATTTGGTATATATTGTTTATATATGTGATAATAAGAAATAACTGGATTTATTTGAATTTTAGAGTGTACAAGTGCAATTTATTAATAACTTTATAAAGTTTTCAACAATTTGCAACATGTTATTTTTTTATTTGGCATTAATATATTATGGATAATTATTTCATGTAAATGGTGTAAAAATTATAGATATAAAAAATACATAAAAGTATTAAGAAGAATGCATAGGTATTCAAAATAACTTCCCAGTGTTTACAGACCATTAACTATTCACCAGAACCATTAATAACATGACTTTGGGCATAAAGTGCCTAAAGTCTCTCTCTCTCTCTCTCTCTCTCTCTCTCTCTCTCTCTCTCTCTCTCTCTCTCTCTCTCTCTCTCTCTCTCTCACTCAAAAGTCACATTAATGGTAAATTTCTCCATTTTCTTCATTGAGATGTCTGGGTAGAGAATCATCCCCACTGCTCGTGTGAAATGAATAGCAGAAGCCAAACTTCTAGCTTGATATTGCAGTGCTGACATTGCGAGTCGTGGTAACCATGTCTTTGAATTAGAGGAAATGTGCTCCAACTACTGCATAATGTAGTCAGTCTGCCAGGTACAGTAGAACCTTTCCAACCCCACTTCACCAGAGGAGGGTTAACAGGCCTCAAGCCATGTTGGAAACCATAGCAGATGGAAAGGTCAGTTGATAGGATAAATGTCGACATCTGTGTTTTAAGAGAACGAATGTCAAGGTTACCCAGTCGGGAACAAGAGTGCAGAGAATATTTGAAGAAGCAACACAGAGAAGCCGTGTGTAATTAAGCACCTTGGCTTTAAGGAAATCACATGTACATTCTGACGAATGGCTCCAAAGATAATAGAATTGATGGCGGCCAGAAGGCATAAAAGAATCAAACGAAATATTTGAGGAATGACTTGCACGCTTAAAAATAGCCAGCTAGCAAAAGGGAATGGCGGAGACTTCCAAGCCAAGGAAAGGAAGAAGAAAGGGAATAGATCGATACACATTGCCTCAGTCATCTGGGCATCCAGCCCACAGTAATTCAGGTGCTGTCAAAGCATAATTGAAGAATGACGCACAGGGAGTATATACTGAGCCAGGAGATCAGGTTACAGAGGGATTGTGAAGGTCTTTCCACGTGCAAGTGTATGGTAGTATGTGTGCCAATACCAATACAGCCAATATTGGAATATATGTTGACTCCTTCAGTAACACGGCTGTGTGTGTGCCTGTGTGGGTGCGTGTGCGTGTATGTGTGTGTTAAAAGCTACCAATATGTGGGCACTTTTAGCATTGTGTTGATACCTTACTACAACAGAAAGCAGTATAAGGGTCATGACCTATACATCATCCTTCAATGCAGTGGTTCTCAAATTGGGTGTCGGAACCCTCCGGGGGGTCGCAAGACACAGACGAGGGTGTCACAAGGTGATTTTCAGAAATTAAGTAGCATTTTTAAAAGATTAAAATGGCATAGTTTAGCTATACTTGTTAGTAGTACAGTTTATACATTACTTTGATGCACTCTGCTAGCCTATATTAAAATACTATCAAATAATATTCTACCACCTCTGGGTATAGTGGCGGTCGCGACTCTCTGGCGCTGTTTTTTTGGGGGGTTGAGCTGAAAAGTTTGAGGACCCCTGCTGTAATGCAGAGTTTATGTAAGCCAACTGCAAAGTGGCCTGACAATCAATTAACTGTACTGATTAAATCCACATAAAATACAAATCAAAGAAATTAAGGATTTATGGCTGCTTGGGATATTAGTATTGGTATTTTCAATGTTCAGGATGTGTGTGATTCTATGGGCTCATAGCCATATAGGCTATCCCTGCTGGATTCATCAGTCAGGCAAATGATGATCTGTGACAGCAATTATGTTAAAAAGGTGGACACATCTAAAGGTGCTGCAAACTGAAATCAATATACAAGGGTTTCATTACCAACAGACAACTAATCAATACTCAAGCAGCACTTCAGCTTGCAAGAGTAAGTTTTACTCAACTTCATGTGCATCTCCAGTGGTCTGCTGCATTATTCAGAGGTTACTGGTTAGCATAAAGGCAAGGATGAATAACTGGTTTCTATCTGGGTTAGATACACTGAGGGTTAAAAGGCCTCCTTTAGATTATCTTTCCTACTGTTCTGTCTAAATTGTGATTCCTGATTTGCCATGAAGGAGGAGCAACTTATTAAAATGAACAGCCTGGCACACCATGGTTAAAGATCATGTAACTGAACCCGCAGGCCTACAGTTTAGGCCTATGTCAAAATAGGACCTATATCCATTTTGACAATAAGGGTATTTTTTATGCCTAAAGAAATAATCTGCATAATATTATTACAATTAACTTTAGTCAGTTGTAGCCACACATTATGGTTGGTGGTGCAACAGCTAACTTCACGTATGTTTAGCTTGTGTGTGGGGGGTTACTAACTTTTATCAACTTTCACAACGGAGTTTTTACCTGCTCATTTACTTAGCCTCCGTTTATTGTTAAATGTGCAATTCATTCTCAAACTTACTTGTCCGGTGTTGATTCCTTTTCACTTTCATCCACTCGAAAGTGTTACTCCTTTCGTCGAAATGAGTTATGTCACATCTAGAGTCCAACACAGCAGAATTTTCCTTGACGGCAAAGTTAATGTTGGGCCCATTCTCAGAGCAGATTTTAATATGTTTGGTAAGTGACCCAGAGTCGGATCGCTCGTCGTTGTTGTCCGTTGATGCGCAGTATCCAAGTCCTGAAAAGTCCAGCCCCCACGAGCTGCAGCGCGGGGGGACTCGGGAGGAGAGTGGGCAGGCCGGCTTTGAGAATCCCCGTATCTGAGGCGGATGGCTGTCCGAATATGCGTACACAGCCAAATTGTCTACCGGATCACTGACAGAGATGGTCAAGAGCTGAGCACTAGATGAATGTCCAGAGGACCTATCCACGTCTCCCTCTATACGAGTATAGAGTTCAGGAACATTTCTGCGGTCCAGGTCCCGGGTTGTGACCTCTTTTGACTCGTAGCTGCCCGTGAACAGAGGGCTTCTCTCTCCTGCGGCCGTTAACTCTTGATAAGAAGTCATTATCACTTATTCCCTGCATAATCATTGGACAGGACTGCAGTTCGTGGCCGGCCTCTCGTGAGTCTAACGCATGGTCAGACGGCTATAGACCGCCATGGGGACATCCCTAGTGGAGAAAGGCAATCCCTGATTGATCGAGATGACGTGCCCTCTTGGTCTTGGCCAATAGCTGGACATTCTTGGTAACACTGATTTGGACGAGCAAGCAGGGTGCTAAGACAAGCTGTCAGCTGTTTGTGCCCTACTGTAAACAATACGACCGAAGTTACTGCATCTGCATACAGCAACTTCATGAAAGGAGCAAACTTCATCAAGTGTCAAGTGACGTTAAATACATTTGATCATTTATAATATATATATGTGTGTGTCGACCACAAATAAGTGAAAATGTCTTAATTTTTTAAACAATTTTCATAACTATTTAAATGTACATTAAAATAAACATATTGCATTTTATTTAAGTCACCTATTAATTTTATATTATCACTGTTACTTTGATTATTCAAAAGTGTTTTCTGTTTTCTGTTTTACATTATTTTCTTTCTCAAAGTAATTATTAGTTGTAAAATGGGCCACAATGATCTGCTTAATGGTTTATGCAAATGTATACGGGCTTCTTGAAAACCCGAGGCCCTGTTTAGCAAAGGGCTATAGGGTCATGAGAAAGGCACACTTAATGGGTTCAGAGGTCATGATAACTGGTATTTAGAGGTTCACCCGCACTTTGTTTCACTTAAACTGCACAATGCTTAGGAAGCTCCTAACCAAAAACAGAATGTGTTTTTTTTCAGATACACTGTGTTTCAAATCTGGATATGCCTTTCAACACACCACGTGGCCTAATCAGCAGAAAACATGCTTACTAAAATCTAATCCTATTCGTCACATCGTGTTTCAGCACGAGCATCTGATTAAATCGGTATAGAAGACTGGTGGGTCTGCAACCTCGTAATTAGCAGTTTTTCTAAGATAAGACCCTTTCGATTGTTTTTTGTTGTTATAACATGGCAAGCAGGCCAGTTCGTCATTTTTTTATGTCAGAGGAAATCAGGAGATTGTTGTACACAATGTGTGGATCTGTAGGCCTACATAGAAAATGTCATGGCACGATTCCCACTGCAGTTGAAGTTTTTTTGTGACCTACTTTTCTGTAATGCACAAATCACTGTGCAGCTTGCGCACACATTTATCTTGAGGAAAAGGGGAAATCATAGGACTAATAAATTGTGGTGCTAATGTGCTAATTTGATCTCAGCACTGAGTTAATCTCCCTGCACTGCATGAATTTCTAGGAATACAGCAAAAAGTATACATTCTAAATCAGTTTGATAGAATCCTTGCATGTCTATACAGTTCTAAATAATGAACTATATTAATTAATTTTACTTGTCTTGAGATAATAATAATAAACAAAAAGTAAATACAAGTTTAACAAAAGTATCCTATAGTTTTAAACTAAGCAGAGGAATGTTACATAATTAAATAATTGTGATGTATGCATTTACTGTATTTAATATTTTATTAAGTATAGCAAAGTAAATTGATTATTTGTAGGCTATAAATGTTCTGTAATGTGTTGATATATTGCACATAAAAATAAAACACAAGAAAACACTTGAAAAGTAAAATACTTACGAAGATACTTAGTTCTTAGTTACTAAAAATATCCAATAATTACTTAATATTACTTATAATAATAAAAAATAATATATTGTTATTATTATTATTACTACCATAAATACTACTACTACTATACTACTACTCATACTACTACTACTACTACTACTACTACTACTACTACTAATAATAATAATAATAATTATTATTATTATTATTATTATTATTCATAATAATAATATTATGTAATTTTGTAATGTTTATTTTTAACAAAGCATGCTATGTATCAGAACTACGAATTCTCGAAGACAACACATACAGCATGTAAAACAGCTGTTGTAGTCATTTAAAAAATAATAATTTTAGGTCTCCATTAATTACAAAACAATTTTATGTAATGAACAAGTTCTAACTGCAGAACTACAACACAGAAATGTGCACGGTCCCAGCTGGGAGAGTTAATGGAATCCTACAGGCAGCGATGTGCTGAATGACTGAGTGCAATATATCCCTTCCCTCCATGCATTTGCATTGTGCACTTATCCATCTTCATGTCTGCTCGGAGGTTATTCAGGGTTCACGCGCTAGCTTGTTTCTCTCCTCTACACTCAATAAATAAATATCTGCAGCTTTCTGTTTACCGCCTGAATATAAATTTGTTTGCAGTCGATCGAAGACCTGTGCGGAGGTATTAGAAATTGTATTTCTGTAATGGCTTTCAGCAGAAGGAGGGGTAAAAGAGGATGCAGAGAGATTAATAAATAAAATAAAAAATTAAACAGGTGTGAGCCCTATCTCATTTTCCATATGCAAACGAACTGAAACATTATAATACAGAGCAACCCACCGCCTATTTTAGCCATTGGACTGGTTCAATATCGCATTTGAAACTAATTAACCCTTTTTATCAAACAGGACAAGGGGCGAGTTTGTTTCTAGAAGTGCCATATGTTTAATATTAATTAGCATATATAAAATGTTTTCTGCATGGTTGCCTTGGTTTTTTTCTCTCATTAGAACAGAACTCAAGTGACCCCTTGTTTGCTCACTGACAGGAGCCTGAATCATAAACCAAATAAGATGAAGATCACTAGTATGGGAATAATTAGCCTCCAACTATTTCCATATATGCCCCTACTCATCTCTCTGGATGAGTGTAAAATGTACAATCAGACTCTCAAAAGTGTATACATGATCTTTAAACACCCCACTTAAATGTCATTGCAGGCTTGTCCATCACGATCCTCCAGACAGCTCTGATGTGTGCATTGTTTTCACTGGAGGTGAAGCAAACATGGCTGCACTTGGGTGGCTGTGTCAGGACGAGTGAGGGCGTATTGAGCGATGCTAATTTGTTTGCCTCCATGCTCTGATGTGTGTCAATAGAGAACCCAGACCCCGGGATCATGGTGTCTATACTAGGATTATCTCTTTGGTTTGTATTGACCCCTCACCTTTGCTGACAGTGGTTTATAATGATGCTACTGTTGCTGTTGTCACCAGACCCTTCTCTAACCTTCCAATGCTGTCAGGACTCATTATCTGTCATCTCTGTACCCTCACAAGACTATAGGAATTAACCAGTGCTGACAGATGACCGTCACCACCACCCAGCGCGGTGACCGCTGTTAATGCCGCATCGACGCGCAGGCATGGGAAGGTGACGGCTGGCTATCTGCAACATTGTCACAGAGCACAGTCTCGTGAAGATGCTGTCATCACATAGGTCTGATATGAGCATGTTGTGTAGAGGGATTGAGATGTGTGTGTGTGTGTGTGTGTGGGGGGGGGGGCATGCAGACACAACAAGATTACATAGATATTTAAGTGTGGCACATTGACCATTTGAGAGATTATCATCAATCCATAACTGATTGAGCATGTCATATGATATATTGACATTTTTGACCAAAAATGGTGTATCTTAGGTGTTCATACGGCTCACACAGCAACCGAGGAATGTCATTAGAATATAGCTTGCTTTTCTTGCATGGCATGAAATTCAAATGATTGTCCTTACTTTGTATGGCTGCATAAAATCACAAAACATGAGCCACACTCATAAATCTCTGAACCAATGTGAACATAACAAGAGCCCATAACTGCATTTTGCATGGGCTACAACAATATGGCAATGAAGCAATACCTTGCTGGTATAGCAGGACTTTCCAATAACCAATAGCTATAGTATGTATTGCAAAGCGTCTGTTCTATGATCCAAGCGGCTTTGAGTCGGCAGAATCCCAAGCAACATGACAACAAACCCATCAGTCATCTCCTCCCTCAGCTGTTGTGCTCACTTGTGTGTTTCCGGAGTTCTTACTGTGGGAAATGAGCAGAGTTAAACATGAAACATGGGGGGAAATGTTCACCATTGCAGCACCCACTACAATATTTTCCTTCATATCGCATTGATTTCACTGCAAGGAAGATGTACACTTGTGCGTCTTTCGGGCTGAAGTGATATTGAGCTATTTTATATCAATATAAATCCATATGTTGGCTCTTACAATCAAATAATTGTTTGATCAGATTGTTTAAACCTGTGCTATTTATTTTGCAGTGCTTGACCTTTGTTGATTTACTAAGCTGTAAATGATGTAGGGTAGTATTAGAGCATATTCCCCTTTTAATTCACAATGGAAATACATATTTAATTATAGACTAAATAGAGAAATTACATTTGATTTGAAATGAGCTAATTTTAGCAAGGGTAACACCATCATATTGTCAGATCTGAGGCACACACACACATACACGTGTGCACGCACACACGCACATGTATGCATGCTACATACTAAAGCAAGGATAACCCTTGCTTTAGTATGTAACATACATGCATACTGTGCATACAGAATATACCAGATTGATGAGTCATAGCAAGTGAGTTATAATGCAGTATGCACTTAATGCATACAGTGTAACTACTGTATATTTGCTCACATAACGTAGCCTGGTATAACCTGACTCAAATATCCTTTTTGAGATTAGGTCTGCGGCCACACTGTGGAAAGTGTTTGCAGTCATTGCCTCCTAATTGATTTAGACCTCTTGTTAATTTTGAAACTATTGGACAGCACCGAACCAATCGACATCGCTACAACCGTTTTGATTGGCTCATCGAGTTCTACCACAATTTGGAAACACGCTTGACTTCAACGTCATCTTTGCAACACGTTCTCAATGCGTAATAACCCACCCTGATTGGGTGAATGCTATGTGGACAGGGTTTCCAGACTATGATCTCAACAAAGCAGAAATTGATCTGTAAGCAATAGATGGGCGGAGCTAGTCTAACCATATATGGTCATAATGACCCTTTAAATGTTACCTATATATATATATATATATATATATATATAGAGAGAGAGAGAGAGAGAGAGAGAGAGAGAGAGAGAGAGGAACACATCTTGAATACATTTTAGACTTGAATTTGTGGACAAATATGATACATGCATATTATTCCTAAGCGTTCAGGCAATTTCCAAGAGGCTCTTTTGCAAGAATAACAAAACTGATATCTGCATTGATTACCTTCTGTGTGATAAAGCCATTGGTGTTTCAATTATTCTGTAATGATCAGCATATGACATTTGGTGAGGCGCTATTGTGATTACAAGTTCATTAATTGATGGTGAGGTTTATTGGACTGAGTAGGCTTCAACATGGCTATACTAAGACAGTTTCTTCACCAACTTACCGTTTTATTGTCACCAATCATCCTTTACTGGAAAGCATTTAAAATGTAATTGATCTTGATAATGTTGTGCTGTAATATGACAGTAACAGTTGTATGAGATTCAGGAAGTCAAATTTCATAAGATTGATGAGTCATAGCAAGTGAGTTATAATCCATCTACCTGAGTGATTTTCAAGCCCTGTTCCACCAGACGGAGCAGACAAATAAATAAAACCCATAAAGGTGACACAGGAAATTGATACTTAACTATCATCTTGAGCAACAAGCATGGAGGGAACAACGGGCAGCAAAGCTACCACTGGGGCGTCGAAGGTTGATGTTCTACTTTTAACATGCGGCAAAACTAACACAGGCTGAATAATACTTCAGGGTTTTGATCGTAAGCATGTGGAAGGTTGTCCTATTTTTGTGTGTTTTATTCAAGTGTTGGAATGTGTTGAAATGAATTACTGTAGTTTATATTCACACAGATCCTTTGCAACTCACTTAAATTATATGCCTTATACATGCACAATTGTCTGAAGTATTATTAATAAATAGCCATCTTATTTCAAGACGTTAATCCTTATGTATATGACAATTTCCTTTTGTGTAGCGCCATGTAATGAATGTTATTTTCATAACATCATTGAACTATACCTTTACTGTGTGTCATGAACCTGTATACTATACTGAACATAACAAAAACTGATTGTAAAAGCTTTTTAAAATTGAATAATTATAAGCAATGACAATTTATGCTGACGCATGGAAACATGCTTTGATTTTTGTTTTCACAGTCTTATTAAGGGCAGTCTTTGCATTAAAGATATATTTAATGTTTTGCTAACCCTTATGTTCACGACTGCTATGATGTAAGAACATATACACAAAATTAAAATTAATCATGGAAAGTAACAAAATATGTTGTAACAGCGTTAGACCAGAGCTCATGTATCACATAAAAGACCTTCAAGTATGCCTCCTGTCTCATAAATGTCCCAAATCTAAAATTACTGTAGGGTTCAGTGTTCAGAGAATCCATCTCCAAAATACATGTCACCAAATTGAGAGTGTTGGGGAGCGGGAGCGGGAGCATGATAACTAGATAAGAGGGACATAATACAATTAGTTGCTAGTTTGGAGATACTCAATCAGAGATCTTGCTAACCTAATGTTAGAATGAAAGTGGACTATTCACCATGGGGCCTTTGCGGGGGGTGCTTTTAATTGACCCCTGGGAATCCCTCTTGACCCCTGATGGAGCATTATGCACTTGGGAGTGGATTCTCCTGGCGTTTAGTGTCTGGAAGCAAAATGTGGAGTAGAACCAGAAGTATGGCTCCCATTCAGCTTTGGCCCATCTCAGGGACCATTAGCACCATAAATCAAGCAGCAAATGCAAGAATGTAAGGAATCCCACACCGTAGTCTTCAACAGTCCCCCCACTCCCTCTTTCACTCTCTCCCTTTTCTGGAGCCTATATCTATCTGTTAATCTATCTAGTGTATCTCCAGCTTCATCTCTTTATCTTCATGCCTCTCTCTCTCTCTCTCTCTCTCTCTCTCTCTCTCTCTCTCTCTCTCTCTCTTTCTGTATGTGTGTAAAGAATCCAACATGCTTGTTTGTGTGAGTGCAATACAGAAAGGTAGGATGAATTCTGTATCATTCTTATTCTTTAAAACCTTCTCAACAAGATCCTTGACATCCAAAACATTCTTTCAGGGGCAAAACCATGTGGTAAAAACATGTAATTCAAACATATTCTACAGAGAATAAGGAGTGAGTGTCAAGTGGTGCCAAAATGGTATTTGAGGCAGAAACGGGTTCTTATTTTTCCCATCACCAATATGGACTCAGCCTCAACACCTCATAGCCATCAATGCTCATGTATGGCAGATGCAGAAAAATCCACCAATATAAAACTGTTAACAATTCCAAAAGTGTGGGGGAAAATGTTTATTTAAATTAGGGGTTACATTATCAAGTGTGTGCCAAGGCAAGGGTCGTTAATTGCTCTCATGGACGCAATTCTCTGTCTGTCTTTGATTTATGCAATTGTTGAGACCCTGGAGAACCTATGACCCACTTCTGTCAAATAAACGCATAATTCCCCATATGTAATTCCTTTCAGACAACAAATTGCGCCTTCATAAATAATGAGTGGCAAATCACCTTCCCATGTCACAGATATGGCTTAACGGTTCCAAAATCTACATGTAATTGAAAACCCAAAACCCAAAGCCTTATTAGAACTGAAACACCAACCGGTCTGTTGCGGCCTACAGGCTGCAAGCAGCAAGGGATCCTGACGCTGTAACATGTTCTTGGAGAAGAAGGCCAGCCAAGGCTTGCAGCACTACAATTTGGCTATTGAAAAGGTAAGGGTTGGGAAGGAGGAGGCAAGAGATTTTGTCATGGCGCCCAGTGGGTTCAGAGCTTGTGGTTGGAGTGCTGGAAATACTGCCTTGTCTCAATGATTAATGGTGGGCAACTTGGAGGCAGGAGCAATGGGAGAGGCTTGCGTGGCAAGCTTGTGCAACATGAATGCAGAATATTGTAGAGTTTTAAGTGAATCTAAAGCTTACTTTCATTTTATTGCTAAATAGTTCTGTTTTTTTTTTCTTTTTTGAGATGTAATCCAGTTCAATTTAATCATAAAGTAGATCTTGAGAATAAATAATTTTTTATAAATGGAATGAGTAAATATATCACACATTTTTTCCAAAATGCATTTATTAAGTATGTATATAACATATCACTTAATCAAAAGCAGTATTAAAGTCCTATTGTATTGTATAATGGCGTAACAAAAATATAACATCGTTCAATACTGTTCTGCTCATATTTAACACATTCTACACAAATGACCAACTATTTACAGTACATAATAAAAAACTCTACAAAAGAAGGCAAACAGCAAAGATGACAACCACCATATGACAATTGAAGAAAATACTAACTTTACTTTTACACTATGATTTTATAAAGCAATGATTAAATCAATCAAAATATTGCTCAAATATGTTCTCAAAATATAATGTGCATGCCATGAGTAAAATAAGAAACATGTTTGCAGCTGCTGGCCAACTGATACGATGTCATTACCGTCAGTGAGAAAGACAATTATGTTGTAGTTAAGCCACAATTGTAATAAGTTAATATCATTGAATTAAAATAGTAAATTAATAGTAAAGGGGTATATTAAGGTACGTGTGGGGGTGGGTGGGAGGGATTGATTGCAGGAATGTTTAATCAGATCAACCAGCCTTTCACATGTAATTAAGAGTAGAGGTATCAATGAGATTTTGATGAGCGCAAGAGAAGCGACAGGCGTTATTGGGCCCTAGAGCCAGTTCATTGATACGAGCGCGGTGATGGCTGCCATTTACTCTCATGCAAGACGACCATGGACCATCTGTAAGAGACGGGGGTGTGCCATTCAGACGGGGAAAGTCCAGAGGGTCGGCGGGCACATACGGGTCGTCTTTGGCCTCACCGTGAGAGCCCAGGGCTGAAGACACGGCATCATAATCCATGAAGCATGCACCGGAGAAACCCAGATTGGCTGGGCACAATCCGGGGCTGGCAGAGGGGCGAGGAGGGGTGTGGCAGGAGGGCTGAGCGCCTCCTTTGTCCTTCCCGTTCTCCTTCTTATATCGCATCCTGCGGTTCTGGAACCAGATCTTCACCTGTTGGTCGGTGAGCTGCAGCACCTGGGCCATCTCCTGCCTGCGTGGCCGACACAGGTAGTGGCTGAAGTGGAACTCCTTCTCCAGCTCCAGAAGCTGGTCGTTGGTGAAGGCCGTCCTCTCCCGCCGGCCGCTGCCTCTGCCTCTGCCGGGCACGCCAGCCTCCACATCGCTGCCGGGCGGTGCTGCTGAGGACAACAGAGGAGACAAGTGGTGTTCAAGGTGGGGGTACAGGACTAGCCTGGTGTAACCAGACACAAAATGAACCTTGTGAATAGGGTCTGGACACGCTCCATTGGGAAGTGTTAACAGTTGTTGCCTCCTGCTTGGCGTTGACATCTGGTTCATTTGGAAACTACCGGTACTGGACAACGGCCAACCAATAAGCGTCGCTACAACTGTTTTGATCGCCTCATCTAGCTTGACTTCAACGTCATCTCACTAACCCTCCCTGATTGGTCCGCTAGCAGGGTGGCTGTGAAACATTCTACTTAACAGGGTTTCCAGACTATAATCTCAGCAAAAACAATGTAGCTGAGAGCAATAGTTGCATGGAGTCAGGCTAGGACAAGACTCTAAGCAGTGGAAATATGCAATATGTTTATATGGGCCCCCTGGCATATTTTAAGAGAATTTCTATTGTTTTACATTTTTACAATATACAAAACCTACATTTCTTGCCTTACAAGTGTGAATACATATCAAGAAGTAATTCACAGTTAAAAAATCTGATTATCTTCTTTTTGGGTGACCATGGTGATTTGTATCTGGTCATGAGCGTTTGGGATGATTTCTTGTGTGTGTGTGTGTGTGTGTGTGTGTGTGTGTGTGCAATGATGGGCATAATGAGGGATTTTACGACACAACGAGCTTTGGTGTGGCAAGCCTGCCGTAAGTGGGTGTCGCACAGTTTAGGCGCAAAAAACACGTTAGTTATTCAGACATAACGCATGCGTCAACAAACGGTTACAGCCACCCTATAATAAGTAGATCAGTACCTCACATACAGTAACATCGGGGAGTAACACAGATGGTATCGTCCCATGACCAAGTAAAACAATTTGGTGTATACACCCATTCCAGACATACTGAACAAGACAATGCTGTCTGCTGTGTAGTCATGTGTTCAGGCAAAGTTGAATCCTAACAAACAGTCTGGGGGAAACATCTGAAGCCACTAGCTCTGTTTTGACAGGCCACATTAATCACAGCAAAACACGGAAGCAGACCTGTCAAAACCCAATCTCAGTCACTTAACAGGTACCTTGGGACCACCCCTGAAAATAACCACCATTAGAGATTTCATGTGGCATATACAGTATGAGCGGCACTGCACGTCTTTTCATAACAATAAAGTATAAAGTACTATAAGTTATGCTAGAAATATATACAATTATTATTGTATTATATTTAACAAGGCTTTATTACAATATATATATATATATAAAAAG